>JBBIGA010000001.1:46285593-46295647 GCA_037576975.1 Alestes dentex | reverse complement strand
TGTGTGTGTATATATGTGTATGTATGTGTGTGTGTATATATGTGTATGTATGTGTGTGTGTATATATGTGTATGTATGTGTGTGTGTGTATATATGTGTATGTATGTGTGTGTGTATATGTATCAGCAACAACTGATTTTATGTCACTAAAAATGATGATTCCAAACTTCTGTACATTACTGTTTACATGTTATGTGCTGTGCTCAGGAGAGAGAGAGAAAGAGAGAGAGAGAGAGAGAGAGGGATGAGGGGAGGGGAGAGGGGGAGTAATGTCAACAACTCCAGTCCCAGCGCACTCAGCTGAAATGCAGGCTCCGGTGCACTGTCTCAGAGGGAAGTGGCCGCTCAAGCTCTGCTCTCAAATACTTTATGCGGTCACCAGTCAGTGAAGACTGTTCAGTACAGAGCAGAAGGATTGCTTTCGAGAAGAACAGGATACACCATACTTTAGAAGGAACTTTCTGAAAGATCTGGATTGGTCTGGGTACCCATGAAGTGGGCAGGATGAGCGATTTTTCAGGGGCTGCTTTCTGAACGAGGTAAGCCTTGCGTGCATTTTGCAATCCGATCACGCTGTTGATGTGTTTGGTTCGTCATGCATGTAAGACGAGCTGAACTGCGGAGATGCTTTAGAAGAGCACGACTCGGGCACATTTGCAGTTTGCATACCTTTAAATAGAGCTGGGCCACTGCTGGAAAGCTGACCAACAAAGTCTTTCTCTTTTGGTTTAACAAACATTTAGATCAAAACTGAATATATGAATCTACAAATCTGCCTTGTATCAAACGGGCTGTGATCAGGACATATCTATTTTACCTCTGCTTTTGGAGGAACAGGGAGAGAGGAAACTGACAGGTTTTCATGGATATGACATAGTTTATATGAACTGAAGTTGACTTCTCTGTACTTTGTCATATTTGTGATTTTCCTAAATTGTACACTGGGACATACATGATGCAGTTTATTCAGAGATTAGCAATTTTAGTGCATGCAATATTGAATTTCATATATATATATATATATATATATCACCGTATTTGAAACACCAAAAGATAAAATGGCCAAAACTTCCTGGGTGCACTCAAATCTCATAGGGTCTCTGGTGCAGTTTAAGAAGCTGTTTAAATGGCAGATGTGCGCTGCTGTTCAGATGTGTCGGTCTCTTGGGCGCTACAAGTTTGTCCGTGGTCTGCGGTACACTGCAAATGGAGCATCGCTATCCAAATGGGAATTCTGGGATGCTTATTTGAGCCAAAGGGGATTAAAGAATGTTAGGAATTGTGGGTATGATGGGCATGACTCTGGGAGAGGGATTATTTTAGAATGGTGCCATGCCCCTTTAGCTGTTAGGGTTTGCTCTGGGAGTTGGTTTATCCCCTTAGGGTCTAAAACTCCACTGGCCTGTGATCCCCTCCGCTGAGACCCCACCGCAGAATAAAAAGCCCGCTGATGTTTGGCAGATTACTATCTGCCCCTACCTGCTCTTGGGACATGTCTTATGCAAAGGTGTTCTTCTGTTATACTGACTACTTGGGAAGCAAATTGGTCAGGGAGTGCCCATGAGAGTTAATATAATTGGGATCCTCATGCTTGAATTTGCTCATCTGTCTGAATTTCGGCCTTTTGGGATTTTACAAGAAACCTCGTAATGGGTGTTTGCTCAGTATGGTTAGACTTTTAGATCTCTGGTGGGGAAAGTCTGGTCTCTCTAATCAGGAACCGTGTTTGGTTCATAATTGGAATTCTAAAAATGTCAGTACAACACAGTAATACCTTTTTTAGCTTGGATGGCTTATCAGTGTTGCTATTATAATGTTGGTGCCCCGTGTGAGGAAGCTCGTCTTTGCTTTATAGTATGTACATCAGTGTTGGGGCCCATTATCTAGCCCATGGCCATATAACAATGGAGAAGCTACCAAAGTTGCAGCTTTGGGTTTCCTTTGTCAGCCCTCCTCACCTCCTCATCCACAGTGGTCATAAGGAATGAAAGCATGTGCTGGCTTTCGTGTGCACTCTTATACACAGCTATGAGGAGTAGAAAGACATGCAAAGGCCATTAATGAAAGATGAGCAAGGGTTCAAACTCACAGCTGCTTGCTTTGACATGTTCAGTCTTTTTGCATTGCATATATTATGGATATATGTACTGTAAAACTTTAGCTAAGAGAGCAAGAGGCAGCTTTAGCAAGGAGCAAACTTCACACTGGAGATCAAGAGCATCATGACTGAATACACTGGTCATTGTTTAAATTAAAGTTGAGTTGTAACTCTACAGTGCCAATGACTGTAATGTAATCTCTTCCTAACATTAGGTAAAGAAAGGCTAATTGTATGCTGTATTTGTAGAATGTTTGAAAATAACTGGTGTACCCTGTGGCATAATGTCTCAGGAAATGCTTGAGACTTGAGAATTGACAATCTTTGATATTCATGCTGACCTCATCTGGAAGTCCCCAAACGAGTGTGAAAAAAAGGCCCTCATTGTCCCAGTGACACAGTTTTGAGGATTATAATGTATAAGCTTATCAATGTGTTCTACAGTGCGGTCAGTTCTGGGAAGAGCTCTGCCGGGGCTATTTTAAAGGCTGTCTTTGAAAGCGGCCAGTCTATATAGCGGACTATAAAGGTCTGCACATTCCAGCCATCATCCACAACCTTGCAGACCTATGTCCTTCAGTGTGCAGCTGCTGCCCTTTGACCTTGTAAAGACGTAAAGCAATTGAGTACTGCGCAGTTCTAAAGTGCCACGGCTGCTCACTGTCTGGGACTTCTATGTACTAAGCCTCAGATGACCAGGCTGAGAAGCGGAAATCCTTTACAACCAGCCAGAAGAGCTGGTCTGTATCAACCTGTCACCGCCCCTGGTGAGCTGACATGACACATGCATACACCAAGTAGTAGCAAGAGGAGGTGGTGTGGTTCTCTTAGTCTTTAAAAGCTTAGAAATCTCAATAATAGCAGCTGTTGAGTCATTGTTTGGGTTATATTTCAACTGCAAGTGAGGCCTTCGGCTTTCTTCAAGGTAAGCTGTAACCAAGGATTAAAGTTCATGGTTTAAGCAAGGGTATCTTTGCTCTTGCACTGTGAGTATAAACCACATGCTTGGGCTTCATGTTCCTCTGACAGTATTGCACCCACATCCAGCCGTGTGACAACAAACAGGGCCTTGGCGTTCTCTAAGACTCGAAAGTGTGCCTCCAATAGGCAGATAAAGAAAACAATTTGATTCCCCCACAGAGGGGATACTCTGAGATCTGACGGGGAGAGATGAGGGCTATCAGGTTTCCACCAAAGCCCTGATGATACATGGGAATGTACAGAGAAGGGCTGAGGGAATGTAGAAGCTAGTGTCCTTTTTATATATCGGCTCTACGCTATTTGGAATACTCTTAGCAACAGCTATGACTGCCTGCTAGAAAGTGGGTCAGTAGTACTACACGTTTGAAACGGTGCCGAATTCCACCCATACTGTAAACAGCAGCTCGATCCAGGTTTGTCATGGTTCTAACAATGGCTTGTTCCTTGTGGCACACTCCATCACTGTGGAAACTAGAAGAGAAGAGAGGACCTTAGTGGACTGAATGGCTTTTAATGGACATCCTTTTATTTATTTAATTTTTGATGGCTTTGGATGGGGAAAAAAAAAATACTTTGAGAGCTTTGACATTCGCACAAATGGAAGGGTTAACGATCATTACTGTTTAAGCAAGTGTCCTAGTGGGGGCAGCGGCTGGTTAAGCACGTTTTGTGCAATGTTTAACTCCAAAGTGAGTGCTCCTCTGTTCTCCAGTAAATCAGGGGCTGTCTCAGGAGTTTCACCTGCTCTGACTCTGAAGCTTGTGTTGCTTTTTAGCCTGAACATAAATCCGTCATGTCCTTGACCTCAGCCTCTGACATTTATTAAAGGATAAGGATAACATGTCAAATGCTATTATAAACACCACCATAGACTTGAGTTATTATAATCATGTGTTTTAATCGTGAGGATTTCTGTCAAAGCGAATGAAGGGAACGGACAGGGTTTTTTTTTTTTTTTTTTTTTTTCCTTTCTACCAACTATTTGGCTTGCATGCAGACTGAAATTGAGTTCTAGGCCCTGCAGCAGATGTGGACATGGCTTTAATTTTTATGAGAGAATGAGAGAATGAAATGGCTTTTATCAACATCCCTTGTGAATCCCCACTTTCCTTAGATTTAACCGAAATATTTACCCTCCCTGAGAGAGCAGCATTAACACGACCCAGAAGTCATATTAGCTGTGTGTGTGTGTGTGTGTGTGTGTGTGTGTACAAACACACACGCTGAGGTAGTTGTTGTTGTACAACATGCTGTGCATGTCCTTCTTTTTCAAGCTTCAGTGGTGCTGTCTATGAAGCGTAGTGCTATTTGATCAAGTAGGGCGCTGCGTTAAGAGCGCCATCAGAGGTTGGTTTTAAGGGAGATGACTAACTATAGAGGAAGGTAATGGCAGGAAAGCCAACCAGAGAGCATAAACTACCACTGATGGTTCCAAACACTGTTGCATAAGATCAGCCCAGCTGCTATTGGGGTGGTGCTCTATCCCAATGTGTTCAAGTTAAAAGTAGGTCCAGGGCTTCCGGGGATGTGACTAGTCCGGGCTATTGGGAATCAATCATGCTGAGCCTTATATGGATACATAAACAACATGAAATCACTAACACATGGATTAGAGTCAAATGAAAAAGTGAGTCAAACTCTACCGCTCTCTCTTAATGTCTATTAGGCTTGAAGTGGGTTGGTTTACTTACTTGATCTGCTTCGCAAATTTACTGCATAGTTAATGGAGTAACTAAACTTCATCTCATCTACACAGACTCCAGTCTACAATTTTAGTGTCTGAATGACATTGACCAACACAGACGTCGACCAACTTCAGGATGCTTTGAACACAACTTTGCATGAAGGAGAAGTTTAATGGACAATTACTTTGCAAAACTGTATTCTGTGCTGTTCAACCCACTGCTTGCTGGAAACCACCTACTCAAAATACATTCCTGCAGCAATAGATGGGCTCAGTTTCTAATGTTATAAACTTCAATCACAGCCCTCTTGGCTTCATCTGCATCTTTATTACCAGGATATCTTGCCAGCATGACACCATGTCCTCGTGCTCAATAAATTAGAGTGCTAAAAGAGCACTAAAAGTCTTAGACTAATTTGTAAACTGTTACTTTTTCAAAATGCTGTTGTATTAAAGGCCCACCTAGAGACAATGAGCATATGACTACAATTTTATGATGCTGAATCAGCCTATTGTTTGTATTTTGTCATGATGTCCCTATTAAACATTGGTTAAAAAAAAAAAAAGCATAAAATTCATTTACAAGATCCAATTGCCTGTATAGCCAACGATACCAATACCAAGTATGACTGATGCATTTTTAAGTATATGATGTAGCACATAAAACCTCAGTGATATGCAAATAGTGCTTTTGCCAGAACCATATTAGGGAGATATGTCCTGTGCTATTAGATGAAGTAATGCTGTTGCACTTGGCTGCTGGGTGCATGGTTGTGCTAGCCTCAGTTATGTAATTATGAAATTTCCGCAGACTTAAACCCTGACCTTGTCTCCCTTCTCGAAGTGAACGCTGGCAGTTTCAGAAGACTCCTTGGCTCGGGACTGCATGGCGAAATATTTGAGCACTCGCTCATCAGAGGCGTTCCCTCCCATTTCTGTCTGTGCCTTATCTGATGCAGGGATGGAGAGGAAGTCATTTGGAGAGGCTACAGTGAGAGGAGAAACGAGGGCTGGGTTTGTCATTCCTAACAACCCTGCTCATCCTTTACGGAGCACGTAGGCACATTCATGCCCAGCCAGCCTCAATTCTCAATGAGAATTAAAGTGACAAGATGTTTTAAAGAGTTTTTGGACATTAATCATAATATTTTATTACAACATAGAGGTTGCCGGAAATGTCAAATTATGTACAAAAAAAAAAAAACAATGGAGAGTCAAGATTTTGCTCAGATAGCAACAGTCATTGTTTTCAGATGTGAACATTCTTTATTATATATTATTGTCACGTGAATTGCATATTCTAATATTCCAAATTTGTTGGAATCACCACTCACTTGTATTTTACACCCAGTAATTGGTGAGTGTCCCGTTTGTAAACCGTACATGCTCAGGTTCATGTCCAGAGTCCTGGTTGACTGGTTTTCTCTGAATGCCTTTCCCCTTTTGTCTCTTTTGTGTCATCCCGCATAAGCACGCGTGTCGGTGTTCTCCAGGCCTCCACTCTGGCAGCCGTGTTAAAGAAACAGAGACCTCGCTTTCAAATGAGCACGGAATGTGCCTCCTGCAAATGTGGCGTGAAATTACGCTGGTGTCTCTATTACACGGTTAGCGATGGCTATTTATCAATTCAAACTATAAATCAGCTATAGCTGTTTTTGGGGGGGGCGGGGGTTTAAGGTGTGTGTGGGGGATGGTGGTAGGGTAAGGGGGAGGCTAGATGATGCAGTAATGAGTTAGGAATGTGCATGTACGTGGTTAAGTGGAGCAAATGGGAGAGATTGTCAGGCCATGTTTACATCCATTTGTCTATCACAGCAATATGTAGTTACGTTAGTATTTTCTGGTGTGTGTGTGTGTGTGAGTGTTAGTCATAAAGTACATGCATTTGGTTCAATGGTGATTTGCACTCTGCTGGTTCGTTGTCCCATTATTGTCAGAAAGAAGTTGGTCACAGAGAATTATCCATATAACCAAAGAAATGATGTCCAGTCTAATAAAGACGGTGACACTTTAGCCCTGATACATAACATTGACATAAACATGTCATGCCAGGTGTTATGCCCTGTGATCAGGAATTCGTGGGTTTGATTCCCAAGACTGCTAGTGGCACCACTGAGGTACCCTTGAGCAAGGTACTGCCCCCACACACTGCTCCCTGGGTGCTGTGTTCCTGGCTGCCTGCTTCACTTGGTGAATGGGTTTAATGCAGAGGAAGAATTTCGCGCTGTTCACACTGTGTGCTGTGGTGCATTGACAGAATGGGCACTTTCACTTCACTTTCACTAATATAACTGGGTCGTATTACCATTACTTACTGCTGTTACATTAACCCAGCATGTGACTTAAACTGTTATACATAAAATACTGTAGGACCTGTGATAATGTTGTAATGGTCACTTTTATCAATGGACATAACTGATGACCGCGTGTGTGTGTGTGTGTGTGTGTGTGTGTGTGTGTGTGTGTGTGTGTGTGTGTGTGTGTGTGTGTGTGTGTGTGTTCATTCCATTATGTCAGTGTTATGTAGCAGATTTTGAATAGTTTCACAGATAAAAGAATATGCTCTCATTAATATACATCATTCAGTAATTAATCTTAATACTCATTATTCAGTAACTAAAATAATTAATCTGGAATGAAACAATCAGTTTTATATATGCAATGTAATCCTGTACTTGTTAAAAATACATGTTTTTAGCATAGCATCAAAAAACAACTGTAGTTTTTTAATCTAAGATATACTAATAGTCATATAAAATGAATTATGACTTATTTGGTATGGAAAACTACACAAATATCATACATGAACCACAGGGGAAACAGTAAAATGCAAGGATGTAGGCCCTATAAAGAAGTAAGCGTAATCTGATTACGCCTGTTTAACATTTTGTCATCAGATTGCGTCATCTGTATTACATGTAGCCCATTACTACCTGACACTGTATATAAGTTATTTACTTATGAGAGTGAGAAATGGAAATGTGGGGCCTTACCAAGGGTGAATACACCTAAATTTCCATGTGTATTCAGCTCTGCAGATTTACAGATTGTGGCATGAAAGCAGAAGAGAACTACCCTCTGTGTTCACTGTTGGCTCTTAGCTTTCTCATTTAAATGAGCCTGTACAGGATATGAATGCTAACCGTTTGCATGCTGTAAACAGTGGGCTTCCCAGGCTTGTTAATGGTGGGTGGGCTGGAGACGAAGGGCTGACGAAGTGAAAGAGAGCTTTGAGGCCTGAGGCACACGTGTGAGGGGCGGTTGGGGGTAGGTTACTCATGCTGCCCATGGCCGGAGGGCAAGGGTCCTGCGGAGGGGACGTCTGGAGCACGGCTGCATTCATATGCTGGGCTGATGCATGGAGAGAGGCCAACTGTGTGTGTGTGTGTGTGTGTGTCAGGCTCACACTTACAGCAACCACACACAAAAGCATGTGCTCAAAACATAGCTGAGTGCACACAGCAGGAGCAAACCATGTACCATCAATATCACTCATGAGGAGGTGGTGGGGGGAGTCCAAATCAATCTTGTTTATTCACAGCACACCAACATACAGTTACCCATACTGACAGCCGCTACAGCTGATATGCATGATATACTGGGTTGTTTTTCCACACTGTGGACTTCAGCATACTGATATAGGACTGCATGCTGGTGTGTATTGCACTGGTAAAGCAAAATCGGAGATGGCTGCTCTGCTGGGGTTTTTAAACTACTCGTCACAACAATGAAATTGAAGACAAAACCTGAGCCGCACTCGAGGCTTCAAAGCCCCGTCTCGATTGGTACTACTAAATTTAAAACTGAACCCCAGTGTGCTCATGAATGTTTGAATATGTGGTTTTACAGCTTTACCTAGTTACTAACCGTCTGAGCAGAATGACTGAAAAAATGTCCTGCTGGGGTAAACTGGTATTTTATACATGTAACAGTGTTTATCAATGTATTTTTGTGGAATCGCTGATTGCACCTGACCGAGAACAGCTGTTTCAGTTGTTGTTCTCTAGGTTTTGCTGTTACCTACAGAAATGCTTAACACACTTTTGGGGGAAGTTACGCAGGGGGAAAGATCCCTTTTGCCCTCTCCATCAACCCAACACATCTCTCCCATCATGCATGGTTTCACTGAGGGGCAAATTCACCCTCTCCTCAAACTCCAGCTATTCTGGCTCACATTACAAGAAAGGAAGAAAGTCAGAGTGCAAGACAGAGAATGAGGTAAAGAGGTAAATACTTACCTTCTATTATTAAATCCATAGAAATGGGTAGAGATGATAGTTTAGTTGATGGGGAAGGGTGGTGATTCGATGTAGATTTACTAGTTCGTAAGTATCAGAATGATTGGAATGGTATGAGCTCATATCTGGGTCTATATATAAAACATTCGGGACTGAAGCCTCAGAAGCTCAGGCCTGATGACAGCCCTGATCTGGTCAGCAGTGGTCCAAAGGTGGTCTTTTTCACTGATGGATGACGTAGAAAGTGGGTGACCAATTAACTGTTTGACTCTTGCTGAGTCAACAACAGCACTTGTTTACCTACTTAGAACACCTAGTGACATAATACCCAAAGTAAGTTTCATATGGTCAAAGTGTGCCTAATAAAAAGGCTGCTTCCCTCGTTTGTACCCTAAGAGGTTTTATTTGCCTTGTTCAAACTGTATTTATTTTCTGGAGCGTCATTCTTTGTTTTATTAGTGTGTGTTTATGTTTCTGGGGCTTCACCATTAGAGAAACCAATAAAAAAAAAAGGAAAATGAAAAGATTCCATTTGGCAGCGGGGAATGCCAGAGATTCCTGTAAACCCCCTGTGACTGCAGCGAAGGCATGAATTTGAGAGAAACGGAGAGAAGGCAGGGATGGGGTTCGGCTGCATTTACATTCGTGTAAAGCCCAGCTGTGTGTAATAGATTAGATATGGAGAGACACTCTTGAAATGAGGGGGAAAAAAAGATGGACGTGTAGAAAGGATTTGTGTGGGAAAGAGAGGGATATGCTTGTTTCGTCGTGAGAGAAAGCGAGAGATGGAATGAGAGCAAAGGGACAGATGAACGCTCAGCCAGAATGGAGGCTGTTTGTGGTGAGTGTGTGACTGTGATGTAGAGAAACGTGGAGAAAATGGATGGATGGATTCAAAGAAGGGGCGTGTTTGTGGAGCTTAAGAGCATGTATGAGATGCAGTCGCTCTGTTCTCTTCCCTACTCCCTCCCCTCTCTCTCTCTCTCTCTCTCTCTCTCTCTCTCTCTCTCTCTCTCTCCCTCTCTCTCTCTCTCTCTGGCGCTCTCTCTCTCT
>JBBIGA010000001.1:46259707-46271449 GCA_037576975.1 Alestes dentex | reverse complement strand
TGATGCTGAAAGAAACTGGGAAAACAGGTTGTGGTTTGGAAAGATTACCCCCCCCCCCCCCCCCCATGCATCCTGACATTTTAACGACACGTGTATCACAACATTTCTGTTTTTCTGAGGTTTGAACAGATGTAATGTTCTGATACTGGCATATAAAAATGCTATAAAAACTGAGTGAGGTTTTTTTATTTTTTTATTTTTATTTTTTGGCCTTGCTTTGTTTTACCCCTAATATCTCGAGTAGCTTCTACTCAATCTCTTATTAGTTAAACTGCATCATGATGAGCTATTCTGGGAATATTGTTAGTATTGTCAGTACTGCTAGAGCACTGACCAACTAAATGTTTAACATGATATTGTCATCTTGTCACATCACCAACCTCTACACTAATGCAGGGACAACAGGATCCTTCAACACCTTTTGTTTTTCTGCTTTTAGCCTTGGGATATTGGGGATTTATGGAAATTGGCGAAAAGCTTGTCAGATACTGGCACCCACATTTGTTGCGTTTAGACAAAGAACTTCAAAACTTCTTTTTTTTTTTATGATGAAAACCTTTTGAAATGGAAATGTGTAACCACAGCTCCCTCTAAAGTGTCCAGCATAGTTGTCACGCGTATCCCCTCCCTTCCTCTGCTGGCCAGGGCCGATCTCTTAGAGCTGTGTTTGTGGTCAGCCACGCTTAGGATATTACTCTCTCTCTGATTACAGTCAGAAGGCTGTGGTGGCCTCCGAAAACCTCGCCGGATCTAACATTTAAACAAACGCACATGGCTGTCTTCCACACCAGGTTTTTTCCTCAGTGTTTTTGAATTGGCAGGGTGTGTAGTCTGAACAATAACCAGAAACAACGTATCTGAACTTCTGCAGCTCTGGCCTGGCAGCCTGATCTACAATACTGTTCAATAGTTTGAAATCACTTGACATAATGTAATTAATACTGGATGTGAAAGTGTACATATTTTTATTATTTAAGTAATATTGACTTAGTTTGTGAACACCAAGAAGTTAAATGATTAAACGATATACTCTAAATAATAATAAATGTAATAAATGCTTCAAGGTTCAATTATCACTTTAGAAATACAAGATATTGTAATTGTTAATTTTATCATAACTTTATACAAGAGTTGGCAGATGCTTTAGGTTAAGCTGTAAGATGTTTAAAAAAGTTTTTTTTGTTGTGTAGTGTCCACCTCATGAGTCCTTACTACAGGAGGGGAACAGTCTGTCTGTCTGACTCCAAAATCACCACAGCTCTCAGAATCCCACCTCTCACAGAGACCGTATCTATCTCTGGCTATTTGTTTCTGAATGTATACTGATTATATGCTGGTGGCCACATACCAATAAGACTTTTGGAGAGTGATCTGGGCATCAAACTCAAAAACATGAATGCATTTAAATTATTCCTGAATTTTGTCTAAAGCTCTATGTTGCATGATATACTTGAAAGTCTGCAGACACGGCACATTAAATGGTCAGTAATTAGGCATTTTACTAGACAGTCAGGTAAGTACAGGTTGAATGTTTAGCACAGAAACTGATTTTTGTTCTCTTTTCCTGTTCGTTCATTGTGGTTTTTACCACTACTGTATTTTAAGCCCTGTCCTTGGCGAGGTGTCTACTGCCCACAGTGCCGTCTCGATGGTTTATTAATCTACAAGGTGATTAATATATGCAACTACATGATGCACAAACTTCTCAATTGCAATTGGGATATTTTACAGCTCTGAACACATCTAACATCTACCTTAAAGCGCAAAATTAATGCATTAGAGACATTTAAAAGTGTGGCTGCAGCAATATTTTTAGGTTATGGACAATGGTAACCTTTCGTAACATTTAAACAGTGGTATAGACCCTAACACGTAGTAAACCAACATCAGTGTGGCCACAGGACTGACCCTCAGAACTCAGGTTAGGGAAGTGGTGTTCGGGGCGGAGTGGGGTTTGGAGGAGAAAGCCGATGTTCTCTTGTTCTGTCAGTCCTCTCAGGGTTTCCTGTCAGTGCAGAATGTTCGAAAGGAACAAAATAACTTAAACCAAAGCCAGGAAACAGGAACCAAGAACCAGGCAACGAGTCGCTCAGTAGAACGACGTGAAAGAAAACAAAAAGCTCATTCACCTCAGCTGCAGTGGAGGAGGCCAGTCCCACACATGCCTGCTTAACATGCAGCACAATGTATACAGCAAGAGTACGACTCTGTGACTACAGAGACCCCCAAAAGAAAGTGATTAAAGCCCTTGGCACATTGTTGCCACACAGCTATAGACAGCACAGCTAGCTAACAAGAATGTTCCTTCATTACCCAGTCAGATTCAGAGACAACAATCTGACAGTTGGCAAACTGAACATGAGCCTTGATTATTCTGCTTGGAAAAAAATAAAACCAGCCGGAAAAACAAGCACCATTCTTTTATAGACTGTGAAAAGCTCATTGTAACTTATATGAATTTCAGATATTATTTTTTGCCTATTTTAGATGGAAAAACAATTCATATGCAATTGCATTAGCTTAGACTAGAATCCCACAGGAGCAATAGCAGAAAGGAGCAATGTTAAAGAGGTGAGGGGGTTTTCTTCCTTTCTTCTTCTTCTTCTTTTTTTTTTTCTCTCCCCAAAAAGGTTTGAGATTAACTGCCTGAAATGAAGGCCTGACTCTTATAGTCATGCTTTGCCACTGGATAAAACATAATAGAGCAAAAGTGCTTACAATTACATATAATTCCTAGTATTGAACTGGATTTCAAGCATCTGCATTTTCATGGCTTGCAATTGTCCTAAAGCTCCAGTCAAGTACAGACAACTGTTTTATACCGTAGAGCCTGTAGAAGGAAGTATATTGCTAAAATGGAATGAAGACCCACAGAATGCCATAATGGGCCCGTGCATTTTGAGACGAGCTGAGTGTTATTACTCATCACTCATAATAACGTTATTGTAAACAAACTTTCCAGCTCTGATGAAAACATCTTGTGGCTGTCATGCAGATGTTGCATAAGACCACTGGCTGTATGTGCATGTTTGTGACTGCTCCAAAACCTAGTTTTTGAATGGCTCATGCATCTTAAATCTGCGGTAATGCATTCTGAGTGACTTGATTTGCATGATTGAAGTGCACAGGGGCTTGCTCTCCTTAGCAGTGTGTACTTGCAGCTGCTGGACTAGCTGTTGTGGAGATATTCAGCTCGGAAATTTGTACTGCTCCTACTTAGTGTGATGGAAATGAGGCTGTTGCTTTGGTTCATGTAGTATTTCACATTGTTTTGTCGGATCCAGAGAAACCAAAAACTGACGGAAATGTCTCTTTTGTCTTGGGAAGGCGGCCGTTGCCAAAGAAGTGGTTTCTCTGACCTGTTGTGCGAATGAGTGCTTTCCCTGGCCAGTGCTTTTGGGAAAACAATTCTAACCTGTTTGCTGGCAGGTGTCCTTGGAGAGTGTCTTGTTTTGCATAAACAGGGACTTGGCAGCGGGAATGCTTGATCTCTTGCGAGGGACATGCATTCTTATTAAAATATTCCGGTTATATTCACGCAATAGTGCTATTGCTTACAGTTCTCAGGTAACCTCTCAGATGATAATCACTTAATATGGAAATTACTGCAAGTCCTCACACTGAATCCGATTTTAATTTACCCTCAAGGGCTTGCACTGATGTGGGTAAGTTATGGTGAGATATTGTGATCTGAACTACATTCTTGCAAATGAAATCGGATCTCTGAATTGGATTGCAGGATAAAGCAGGGGACAGCCTGCTGAGATGTTGGATCCTGGCAAGATGGTTGTCTGGCCTCAAACACGGATGATTACTGCTCTGGCTCAGGGACAGGCGGAGATCTGTGTGCTAATGTGATTTGGACAGGAGGATTCTGGAGGGCCAGGCTGTTATTGAAGGCACAGACCAACTTCTTGTTAGTCCCTCCGATACGCACAGTAACTCCGAGTTATATTTCTTACTGTGAGCTTGAAAACACAACTCATTTCTAAATAAAAAGGCAAAGAGGGAAACAGAAGACAGGCACTTAGAAGGTGACAGAAATGGACAGATGATGTAAATTCATTTACATTTCAAGAAATGGAGCATTAACCAAGTTTAACAGCTGGCCGTATGAGCCTCTGTTGCTGTATTTGTATACAAATGTACACAATTTGGCATATTCCCATGCATAAATACCTGTTTGAAACCGGCCAAGGGAAATACTTGCATGTTTTTGTCTCTTTGTGTTCCTAACCTGAGCCGTCACTCTGGTAGAATAATGAGAACCAGATTCTCAGAATTGCCCACTTAATATCATCAGCATTTCCCATGGAAAAAAGAGGCCTAAACAGTCCCCTGTAGTTGAATTTGCAGTGCGTTTCACCTCACATAATAACCTCTACCTGAAGGAAACATACCGATTACACAATCTGTGGTGATTCAAATATCCTGCACATTTCTCCCCTCTGGCTTGATTCTTTCTTTCCGCAAATAAAGGAGGCCAAGTATGGAGCCCTGCTGCACGCTCGCTCATGTTTTCGTCGTTAAGTGATCTTTCTTCAAGTTAGTTTGGTTATAGACCACAGTCTTTATACTCAGAATTGTAAACATTTTACATATGACCATTCAGTTTAGCTGTGGAGATGCTTGTTCATTGTTGACTACGTTGTTTAATGCATGTACTTGAATCACATGACAAATTTAAATCTCAAGTATCGCCAAATACTCAGATTTCATCAGGATTGCATATTACTTTGCTGGCCAATCTTGATGACCTCAACTCAGAATCGCAGAATGCTCCTATTCACAGGATAGATTGAGTTAGTAGCAATCAGACCTTGGTGTTCCTGATTTATGACTGTCGGTGCCTGTGGTGATAATTGAGGAGAGATGGGCTCGTGTGCACCGTTAAGAGACATGCTCTTTGTATTAGCTGATACATTCTGTGTTTTGGTAGCTGTGTCATCACATTTGCATTTATACAGCTGGTCCCCTAAGAGAGTCTGTGGGTTCAGCCAACATGCTTCCAAATCTCCACAAACACTCAGCAGCACAATCTCAGGCACGGAGCCCCGTTCAAACAAAACCGCAGAAATCAGAGAGGCAGAGAAGCGCTTTAGCGGACGCACAGACTCAGGGGTCACCTTGGCCACAGAAGGGATAGAATTTTATTCCCTGTGAAAGAGTGAGTAAGATTCTCAAGCCAGCGCTGCCAAAACCCACTGCAGTGGCGGAGCATATGAGGAGACATGAAAGAGGAAAGTGTTGAATAATCGATAGTGCACGTCACCAGAGGGGGCAGCACAGTGGGGTGGGTGGGTGGGTGTGTGTGTGGGTGTGTGTGTGGGTGTGTGTGTGGGTGTGTGTGTGGGTGTGTGTGTGTGTGTGTGTGTGAGAGAGATTCAGGAGGGTCATGACAGGGCCATATAATCTAGTTTACTTCCAGTCCTGTTCACAGCACCACTAAACTCTTTGAAACTGAACCTTCATGAAAGTGTCAAAGAAGCAAGTATATATTTTTGTACTCATTTGCCCTTAACTTCTCAAGCACAACGTCGTCATATTACTGCCATGAATTCTGTTAAACTTTCCTCTGTAGACATTCCACCAGAAAACATGGTAGATCGGGGGCCTGGTTCAGAGTTTTACAGACTAAATGAAAGTAAATTGAAAAGGTACACATGAACACTAATGCCATCGTTTACAGCAGAGCTTATGGTTGCTTGTGGTTGGCTTGCTACTGTTAGTCTTCAGAGCTCCAGGCTGAAGCAAAGCCTTGTACTCCTAAACACACGCACTGCATGGCTGGAGTGCTTCAGCTGTGAGTCTGTGGTGTTGTCTGTGTCTTTAGAGTGTGTGCATAAAACAAAAGTCTTGCATTAAAGTTTTGTACAATCTATCATTTCATAAAAAGGGGGCTCTGTCTGAATAGTCCTCAATTTCACATCCTCCTGAATGGAAAATACTGTTTATGATGGTGGGGTTTTGTGGCCATGACAATTTCTGCATTTGGAAATAAAGTAAAACTAGGACTGGAGTTTCAGACCATGCGTTGAAGTTCAGAACGCTCATTCAAATAAAATTGGACATAAATAAATGATAAGTATCAATTAATTGATTAGTGATCTTAGCCTTGGATAAGGAAAAAACAACAGTGCAGTCACTGTTTATATGGTGGTCATGAGTAACTCTTAAATTACTCTAGATTTTGCCAGAGATAATGTTATTTGTCATTAACAGATTTAAGGAAATCTTGATAAATATTGATTCTCAACTTCTGAAACAGGATAACTTGCAGTGTGTTATTACAGGTTGGCTGTTTGTGTCCATGTCCTTTTATTTATCCGAAGAGATGTCTAATGTTCCAAGCTAAGAAAAATATGAAGTGAAAAGGCAACCAGACATCAAGGGAAAAAACATGAACTGTCAAGAAACGCTATTCTTCAACCATGCTTTGTGACAGAAATGACACTGTGTTTGTATTTGTGCTGTTAGTGCTTAAGGCTCTACATCAGACTAACTTGTCTGATCCACCTCTGGGCTGGACCCACGGCGGGCCAGGAGCACGGGGTCGTGTTTATTATTGCTCCCTCCACTCTGGCTGCTTTAATAGCACAAATATTGACGCACAGGGAGAGCAGCACACTACCGTGCCGACCTTAAAGCAAACACAACCGTCTCCCCATCTCTCCTTTGTAGCGGAGAGGAAATTTGCCGTCTCTTTAATGGATGTTGTGAGCCTGCCAGGAGAAAATGTTCTCTACAGGGCGAGCAGTTTCAAACGGCAGGCGATAAATAGGCAGGAGTCAGTGTAAAGTCATTAAGGCTAGTAATCTGGTGGCTAAAATCAGTCTGGCTGCATGAGCAGACTGCGTCTGTGTACAAATCAGAGGTTGAGAGGAAACCAGATTGCAGGACGAGGTGCAGTCCAAGCTTTTGTTTCGTGTTCCAGCAGTTTTGCTTTGGTGTTAGACATGTGCGCCCACATAGTGGAAAGGAGTGAATTGCTTTTGGAACGGAGTGGTACTTTTGTTCTTGTGTGTGTGTGTGTGTGTGTGTGTGTGTGTGTGTAGTCCACAGCATTCCAAGAGCATCGTAGACCTTCATTTTGTTTGTCCGTTTCGGAAAAAACGCCTCTCCGCCGTGTGAAATCCCATCAGGTGTGAACTTGTAGGCCTATTTCTGTCTCCTTATTTAACATTGGGTGTCTTTGAATCTCTCGTGGATCACCGTTTGGGAGACAAGCTGTGAAACTTGCCAAATATTGTCAACAGCAACCACATTAAACAAGCTAATTGAAGTTAATAGAAACCAGTTCTCTGGTGTTAATGCCCTACATAAGCTTCAGACTTGGGGATGACCCACTTCCACAGATGAACGTAATGATGTTTGATGATTTTTAGTGACGGTTTGCACATTAAACACAGATCACCATGCATGGAAACTTCAAAACAGGGGATTTGGATCATCCCCACTGTGAGGCAACGTTAATGCTCAAATTCAGCACATTGTGATCCATTTTCCAGGACTTGATTAATGCTCCTGTTTGATGCTAAACAGAAGAGTGATCTCCACATGGCCTGCCTGCTGCTGGCTCAGTGGGGGGACCATGTGCCGTTAGATCAGTGGCCCTGTCCCTAAGGGAGTAATGATGGACTAAAAGCAGTCTATACCGCAGCTGGGACCAGAAAGATGATCAGATAAAAACCTTTTATGGTGTAAATGAACAATCAGTAGGTAGTAAGGGCCATTTTTAAAGCTCTAGGTAGACTAAAGAATACTAGAGCCAAGGGCTTTATTTTGCAAAAGAAAATAGGCGGCTATAAGCCACAGGACACCAAGCATTCTAATAATGTTTACCCACTTTGTGTAATGCCCAACAGCACACCAGCACTGCTATGGAAAATTACAGTGGAGCATAGCTTTGATGGGGTTATTACATTTAAAATACACCAATGTTCAATAAATTACAGTAATAAATTATAGTACGTTACTATAAATTACACAAGTGGTTCTTCACATGTGTTAATCATAGGTGATGGCTAAGCCACGTAACAGGCAAAGAGTTTACAGCACAATAGTTGTTAATCATTGGAAAATATTTATGCCAAGCATTTAACAATGGCATATGTATCTGATTTATTCCCTAGGAATTTTTTATACTCTGTAGCTTCATATGACACAAATACATAAAATACAATTAAGCCTTTATGTAGGGATAATAAAGACTAAACGTATGGAGAAGGTTGAAGCAGTAGATAAATAATTTCCCCATGCAGGTGAATGAAAAATAATGTGTTATGACGATAAATAATTTGGTAGTGCAAAAGAATGGACAATATCCTTAAATAATGTGGCTTGGTGAGCAGGGCTGATACAGCCAATGAAGAAGAGCAAATCCAAAACAGAAAGCAGAGCATCAGGCCAAGAACCCCACTGGGAGGAGCTGAACCTCCGAATGGCTTTGGCGACACATTATCTCTTAAGTCAGTCTGTTGAGCACCTCTGTGACAGCAACCTGCCTCTGAACATGCTCCTCTGCTTTGTTATGGTGGTGTGCAGTTGGTGACCATCATTGTCCAAGATAGACAACAGTTGCCACAGGGTCCGCTCTACCACCATCACTAGTGTCCAGCTCCATACTCAGAGCCAGCTCCCCCAACCAGCCTGTCCAGCGGCATAGTGTCTCTGTTCTTGATGCTGCCTCCCTAGCACGCACCGGCATAGAACAGAACACTTGCAACCACAAACTGCTAAAACATCTGCAGGAGTTTCCTACAGATGTCAAAGGACTCCAGCCTCCTCAGGAAACGGAGCCGGCTCTGCCCCTTCCTGAAAGGTTTGTCATCCAGGGTACTTATAGGTTCTGACCACCTCCATATCAACCCCCTCAATGGAGACTGGTTGTGGGAGTGGCCCAAAGCTATGATGGTCCACCAATATCTCCTTAGTCTTGGATTTATTCAGCTGCAATTGGTTTGACCAGTTGTGTGCCTCAAATTCCTCCACCAGGTCCCTGTACTCCCAGTACTGTACTCAGCCAATCAGATTTTAGGACCAGAACTGTCTGTTTTAAATCTGTTTTAGAGCTAACTAAAAACGGAAAATGGATTTTGAACAGTGCAGCATATGAAATAGTCTTGACCATTTGTTGGATTTTACACCCAGTTTCTGTTCTTCCACACAGATGCAGAGGAACATAATGAACTCTGACGTTCATTTTTCTCCTCTTGTAAAGAGGGCATTCCCTCAGGCCCAACAACAATCCTCCACCAGCCTACAGTTGCTTCAGTCTGTGTGTAGTCTGCTGGAGTTTTCCGTGGGACATGGAACTCCTTGCATATTTTATACCTTGCAGCTTCCCATGCATATGTATGACATGCAGAAGTAGGCAGCAGTATCAGTTATGCTGATACTGCGGCTTTTTCATCTGCTTAATGAAAGATTTGAAACACTTTGATGGACTTGTCCTTTCTATGATTTCGCAACACTTTAATACCTAACATTTTTTTAGTGGTGAACTCAAAAGTACTTCATGCTGTGCTCATGCAGTTTTGTTTTTCCATGTTCATTTAGGAACAAGAGGATCCCAACAAGCTCGCCACCAGCTGGCCCGACTACTACATAGACCGCATCAACTCCATGGCTGCTGTAAGTGACTGCTTTAGAAAACATTCTGTCCTTCTATGACAGGGTTCAGACTAAAGTATCACCAATACTCATTTCAAGGAGCTTAAAAATTCTGTGGACTGATAATGTTGGCCAGTTAGTATTTTAGTGTTTATCTTATTAACTCCTACCTGCTGGCCAAATAATTTCGCTGGCGGAATGTAAATCGACTTTCGTAATATAATCCAATCGAGTGTTTTAATTCAAATTATGATTCAAATTAAATAGAAATATCGTAATGGAAATTCAAGGCTGAAGTGAGGGACCTCCTGCACAGCCTGATATTGTATTTAACTACTTCTGTGAAATGACTTGTACAACTTGTTATCTACAGTTGTCATCTATGAGTTCAGTTTGTTCTGAATTGATTAAAGTCTTGATCTTTCAAGATAAGCTCAAGAAAACAAGTATTTCTGCTATTCAGCCTATTCTTCATTAATACTGTCATGCTTCAATGCTGTCGCTGTGTTTCTTTGATTTGAAAAGAACACGATCTGAAATTCCCTGATCCTTTTTGTTTGTTTGTGCCAAAAGAAAGGTTTTTCAGCAAGAAAGCATATAAACAAGAGGCGCATGTGTCTCACCTCAGTGACCTTTTAGAAGTCCTAACCAATCAATAAGCTCTCACTGTGTTTTTTTCCAAAACTCTCACAATGCATCCAGCAATTAAAGATCAGGAGTCCAGGAATGTCTCCCAAGACCTGACATACTAAGCTTTTTGCATAGGTTTCAGGTGAAAACCGGTCGCATTTGGCTTGTGTTGTGTATGAAACTGGGGCATGATCCTAAATGCACAGTTTTTAGTCCATGTGCATAGAAAAGGACAATGTGCTTCTCTTGCTCTTGCTTTTAAGGGCGGCTGCTAAACACATGGGAGACAGCAGATGGAGATGTTACACGTGAGGCTGATTACATGTTCCACTCCATCTACTAAAATGAGCGGTTTGTAGGAGACAGAGTGAAATTTCTTCTGTCCTTTAAAAGTAGATGCAAATTTAAATTAGACTCTCAAAAGATGTAATTCAGAGAGATTTCTTTTAACAGCAGCAGAAGATGCCGAGGGCAAGCAGAGTTTCCTTCTCTTCAGCTCTCCGCTTTCTCACCCACAGTCTGGAACGCTGTGTTGGAGCTTCAGTGTTTGCACCTTGACTGACTCACGACGTGCGTCAGAGCTCAGTTGGCTCTGAGAGAAAAGCACTTTTGTGTGTCAGAAATATTCAAGGCAGATCTCAGAGCTCAGTAGAACGCAAAACACAGTACACTGCACACGAATTCAGAGTATTACTGTTTGAGTATTGCCATTGAGTTGCTGCTTGCATATCGCATTAATAATAGATCCATTACATATTTCTCCAAATGAAGGAATCAGAGTTCAACATGAGTGACTTGGAGATCAGTTTCAGTCATTTCTGACCCCTGCTCCTCCTCTGGAGACACTCAGTCTGCCTCGTTATTGATGATCAAAACCAGACAGCACACCAGCAGCTCAACAATGAAAATGAAAAACAATGAAGAGGAAGAAGGAAAAAAACAACGATCTGTTTTGACTGTTCTTGCCGTGTAGTTGAGTATCAATTGATTTCATTCACCTCTGCACGCAGCATGAGACCAGAGTGTTTCTAACGTGCTATTGGGCATTAACATTCCTTGAGGTCAATTTTCCATGCTGCTCGTAGACCAACCAGCCAAAATATTTCAGCATTAGCATATCTTTTCAGTCTGCAGGGCTCAGAGTAGTGGAATGTCATTTACATGTGTCGTTAAGAACGGGGGATGCGTGGCCAGAAGGCAACCTTCGTTATGTATATATATAATTTTTTTTTTTTTTTTACGACATTGTTTTTATTTATTTATTTATTTTTATGTTTGACCTGCAGATGTAAGGTACTCCTAGCAGCACACTTTTTCCAGGTCTCAACTATTTTTGCAGATGTTTTTGTTTATTGGCCTGGTTTTGGGATTGGATTCCAGCTGGGATTTCATTAAGCTGTATTGTGTATGTGTGTGTGTATGTATGTGTGTGTGTATGTGTGTGTGTATGTGTGTGTGTATGTGTGTGTGTATGTGTGTGTGTATGTGTGTGTGTGTGTG
>JBBIGA010000001.1:46204824-46241945 GCA_037576975.1 Alestes dentex | reverse complement strand
CTCTCTCTCTCTCTCTCTCTCTCTCTCTCTCTCTCTCTCTCTCTCTCTCTCTCTCTCTCTCTCTCTCTCTCATATACCAGTTTAATCTCAGTGAAACTAGGTGTGATTATTTTCCTCTCCTGTCCATCTTTCTGTCATCCCTCGTTACTTCACTTTGCCTATTTTCAGGCTTTCGGTGTTTATACCCAACAATCAGCATTTGCACACTTCCGTTCTCCTTCGCCACCACAAGCAAGCTAGGGCCCGTGATTAATGTGTTTAGTCTCCAGTTTGAAGGCAAGGGTTGGAAAGTGTTACACGGGAACAGCTTGTGTGGTGTTAGCTCCTCTGCCAGCTCCTACTGAACTTTGTTTATCTAATTTTTACGCTCTAGTGTAATTCTTTCCAGTAGCAAACAGCCTCATCTGTATTTAGAAGCCAGCGCAAGACCATTCCTATTCACTGAAGTGGCATTAAAATGGATCTTCTGCCATTACCAGTGGCCTTTTGGCCTGACATGTTTCTGCTAGCAGCAGGAATAAATTGTCCTACATAAATAGAGAATGTTTTCCTCGCGCTGGCTGGTAGCTGAAAGGTTTTTGTTTTACCTCAACAATACCGGCGTCAGCGGCCGACTTAATCTCTCGTTTGTTCAGCCTTTGTAGGGCAGAAATGTTGAAATAAATGACGGCGCACAAGTAAATCAGAAGTGCAGACGTTTCAGTTGTTTGCTTATATGGAAAGAAACAACACTCTCCATTACACATCATATTCCTCCTCACATTTCTGGGGTCGTATTGATCATCTTTATTTTTCTTTCTCATTCCATCTCTGTGGTGCTGTCA
Source organism: Alestes dentex (assembly GCA_037576975.1). Classification (NCBI taxonomy): domain Eukaryota; kingdom Metazoa; phylum Chordata; class Actinopteri; order Characiformes; family Alestidae; genus Alestes; species Alestes dentex. The sequence continues at coordinate 46,241,121 of JBBIGA010000001.1, read as the reverse complement.
ACCATCAATTGTAATTCTCTCTCTTTGTTCTCCTCAGCTATGGAAAGCAGCGCTTGTCCAGGTCTTTCATTTTAGGCTTTTTCAGAAGGCCCTTCCAGTAAACCTCATAGCCCTCTTCTTACCATTGAACTAAAACCTTTCGTCAAGATGTATAGGCATTCAATGACTGCTAATGATCAAGGGGGTGCTGTTAAGCCCTGTTGACCCATCGTTCTAAAACACAGGCTAATTTCAATACCACGTATCATACACAAAGGCAGTTCAACGTTCTTTATGTTAGTGGTGGCCTATACAACCGATTCTTCTTAGTTGTTGTCATCTTTATCTTCCACAGGAAAATGGAGATAAAACAACATACAGACAGTGCAAATTATAATGGGCTCATTTAGCCGAATGGTTGAGTCAGGGATGTTTCAGTGCAAAAAGATAAATGCAGCAGTCTCTTGATGACCTCTCAGTTTACACGTTGAGATGCACTTTGTGCATTAAAGAGTGATATGAAAGGAGCCAGTCTGTCGGGGTTCCATTTTAGCCTAGCATGGACACCAGCCATGCTTCACATGCGGGGAAGAATATTTCATAAATATCCACATATGTTTACATGCACAGCTTTTATTGCGTATGTCTATGAAAATTAGTATGTGCAAATGTTCTGAGATGGCCCTTCACTTTTAAGAAATTGTGAAACAAGAAATAAGAATAAATAAGGTTAACAAAAAAAGCAAAATTCTGGCAATACTGATCAAGTGACTTACAGCACCAGTCAGGAAAATCACCAGCTGTGCAGTATTAAATATCTATTGTGTAACAGTCTAGCACTTCCAGGAGAGTTGATTAATTCAAGGATAACAGCTATACTATCCTGGGGTCACATGGTTCTGCCAGTCAGCTGGTAGAAAAAAGAGTTAACATTTGGCAGTCATTAAATGGCTATATAATACTTAAAATCTGTTTCTCTGTAAAACCAGCTTAACTTTGTCTCTGATCTTGGGTTGCTGAGATAAAATGGAAATAACACCATTTATTTTCAAGTATATGTTTAAATGCTTCTTTTACAATGTCTCTGACCTCTGACTAATCATATTGTATTACTTTTAATTAACAATAAACCAAAATAACATACATGTGCTCTAGTTAATCACAGAGGAGGTAAGTTCAGTGAAACACTGAGGTTTTTTTTTAATACACACACACACATATAAATATCTTTTCTACTTTCAGTACAGCATGCCAATGGTTTTCTTCTCTGCCAACAGGCTCGTCAATGAGAACGAGGTGAAACAGTGGCGAGACCAGGCAGAGAAATTTCGGAAAGGTAACTATGTACTACACACCGGTGCGCTTGCCTGTGCATGTATGTGGTTTTTGGGGGGGTGAGGGGAGCGCATGCTGGTTTTCATATATGCATATCGATTCTTTCAGATCATGCAGAGCTCATGGCACGACTTGAGAGGAAAGAGAGGGAGTGTGACACCAAAACACAAGAGAAAGAGGAAATGATGAAGACTTTAAACAAGATGAAGGATAAGCTGCAGAGGGAAGGAGTGGAGCTGCGATCTGCCAGAGAGCAAGTTATAGACCTGTCCACTCGGATCTGCGACTTTTCAGTCAGTACCTCTTCTCCTCTAGTATAACATAACGCACCAAGTTATGGTTCAGATAACTGCTTTTATGTATATGAGCAATATAGTACATTAAATTGTTTTCCAGTATCATAATCCACAATATTGATCTCATTTTTAAAAACAGCACAGTAAAGTGGAAACTATGTACTACAGCACCTGCATCTTTTGAGAAGTTCTGCAACACTAATCCAATACAACATACAGTTTGGATTACTATTAGGCCCGGAGACATATATATATATATATATATATATACTATGCAAGGTATAAGGTACACTTGCAAGCTGAAAGCTTATGTGAGTGCCGACCTGTATAAACTATATAAATAATATAGAGCAACTTTGGTCAGGTTTTGATATACATGATACGTATCTCAGAGATACGTTTTTTTTTTTAAATGTCATAATTTATAGTACTGTCATATCACCCATCCCAGTGGCTTTCACCTACATAATAGGTTGTAGTAGCCTAGTGGGTGAAACACTTGCTTGTGACCCTGATGAGCACAGAGTTGCAGGTTTGAACCCCCACTTTCTACCATCATATCCCTGAGCAAGACACTTAACTCTCAGTTGTTCCCTGTAACTAATGATTCTAAGGGCATCTGCCAAATGCAACTTTACTTTTTGCTTTACTTTTGACTTTGCACACATAATTATGTACAAAATATTGTGTTCATAAGCATGAACAAAGATATGCCTCAAAACGGATGTGGGAAAGGTAACCAGAAACCACGCATTTAATATTAGCAATATTTGTTGCAAAACCCTTTTTTGTGACATCTATGGTAAGAAATAATTGACTGTTTGTACCAATGTGTTTCAAAATCCTCAGAGTTTTAATGGAATTTAGGTAAAGACTTTGGCTATGGCTTTTTTTAAAAAAAAGGTCTAGTTGCCTTCTGGCTGAATGCTCTTACCTATTAAAACATTTTTTTGTAATTTTGTGTAAATTTGAAAATGATATATGTACTGGAAAGACATTAAACAGCAAAAACAAAGTCTTTAAACACAACTCCCCCAACAAATGTATAAACCCTACAAATGTCAATGTTTTTTTGAATGTTTGGCACTAAACTTGATTAAAGTTAAAACTGGGCACAGAACTAAAATAAAAGATAAAAATAACAGAACAATTTTGTTCTCATTAAACCTAACCACTTTCTCCCAGTTGCTGTAATAAAGACTGATGCGTGATTTCCAGTCGGAGTTGATGACTTCTCTTTCTTGTCCCTCTTCAGAATGGAAGTGTTCCGTTTCCTCCTCCACCGCCTCCACCTGGAGGCCCAATGGCTCCAGCTCCTCCGCCCATGATGGGTGGCTTTCCTCCCCCTCCTCCTCCACTTCCTTTCACCAGCCCGCCACCTCCTCCTCCCCCACCGCCTCCTGGTGGACCTCCTCCTCCTCCTGGAGCCCCACCTATCTTCACTGGAGCTCCACCTCCACCTGGGCCAGCCTCCTTTACCAGCAGCAGCACTAGCCAGCGCACCAAGAGCATCCCACAGCCTTCACACCCACTCAAGTCTTTCAACTGGGCCAAACTGGGCGAGGTGAGCACGTCATGGTACCGCAATGACTGAGCAAACCAAAAAGACTTGCTGAAATGTCATGAATCAAACACAAAACAAATACATGTACAGGTTGGGCACATTGGAAAAACATTGTGTAACACTCTGGCTTGCTCTCAAAGAGAAAGACCAACTCTGTTTTAGGACACACTTTTCCAGAATTTGTATGAACTGAATCGTGAATTGCTTTCAGTCGTCTTTCACCTTTTAATTTCTTTCAATGCCTTTCAATCATTTCTTATGCTTTGTGACCCCCTATTTTCCACAGAACAAGATCACCGGTACCATTTGGCACGACATCGATGACCTGAGGGCCTTCAAAGTTCTCGATCTGAAGGAAATTGAGAAGATGTTCTCAGCTTATCAGAGGCAACAAGTACGGATGATTAGGCTAAATGCATGGTTCATCTCAGCTGCAGTAGAGCTCAGAGCTGTAGTAATTAATTTGATAGACTTTCTCATATTTTCATGCTTGTTGTGTTTGACTGATTATTGACTGTGTATGAGAATGAGGTTGCACTAGAAGCTGCAGTAGTAGTGAGCCATAGCTACAGCAGCTGTTCTTTGCTCAGTGGCTTGTTGTGCTCCAGATGCCATAGACTTTAAGCATGCAGTAGGATCTTTAGTGCTTTTCAGTGGGCTAAGAGATGCTCTTTTAGGCCTGACAGTGAAATCTACAACATTGCCAATGACACAACCTAATAACATGGCAGTTATTCAAAGGCAAATATATAAAATACATTGTACTAGACTGTTTGGATATATAGTGCCCCATATGTGTCAGTTACTTATATAGTCTATCAGTATTTTTCAATATGACACCACTAATTGGGCCTAAGAGGATGTGTGGAGCACCCAGCCCTGCGTGTAGTCTGATCTGCAGCCCAGTGTTGGCTGAGCTTTTTGCTGTTATTCTGCTGCTTGAGGTGCTAATCTCTGCATGTTTCCCGATGTTTTTATTCTCTCTCTGCCGCTCTCTACATCTGCCTGCCCAGGAGCTGCTCACTAACCAATCCTTCAAGCAGGTGAGTCTTCAGTCACTGTAGTCAAAGCCTTTAGCCTTCTGCTGCTTCCAGCAATTTGCTTTTAGCCACACGTTTCATTGATTTTGTTTAGTTTGAAAGTATTTGTCTTTGGTTGGAAAGTCTGTAATCTAAATGGTCAGGACCCACCAGTGGGTATTTTTATTGCACACTCACAGCTTCTAACTCAGTCAGTTTGAAATATTTTTTCAAAAAATAAACTTTAGAATGTAATGAACCTGGGGAAATTAGCAAATATAGAAATCCCTTTTTAAGTTTGAATTTACTGTCTTTTGGCTGAAGAACCAGTTCCAGTATTCTATTTTTGCAGCCTTTCATGCCACATTTTGGACTGAAATGTTGTTGCAATTATAATAAGCACCCCACCCACCAGCTCAGCATTTCCAACACATCTGCAGGGCTGGTAGTGAATGGAGTTTTGGCATTGCCAGAATGTTGCATGCGTAGGAGTGGGGCCCTGCCCTGCTGCCAAACCAAAACCTCGTCAGTCATTCCTGAGACTTAGAAAGAGAGAAAGAGAGAGAGAGAGAGAGAGAGAGAGAACTGCACCACAGCAGTGGAAGAAGTGAGCCTCATTTGGCCCCTGGTCCAGGGGCAGTTGCATCACTCCTGAACCTTCAGAGAACATACAGAGAACAGGAAGAGCCTTTGACCCATAAATAGCTTACTGTACTTTTAAACACACTCCTCTCAACAGCCAAGATCCTCTCACATGTCTGCTGAGCCTCAGTCACGTGGTGCTCGCTCACCGTCTGCTCCGAGTCCCGGTGCCGTTTCCTGTCTTTCGAGTGGTTTATGGAAAGTTATGGATTTAATGTCCGTTTTATGACTAACTGCATCTTCTCACAGTTTCCTTTGTTTATGTAATGCTGCACCAATATATTCTCCTTCAGTGGAGTGATTTTCATGATTGTAAAACATGGTCTCGGGATGAAATTTATTGTTGCCTCATAATCCCTATAAAGGCAAGTACATGATCCCTGATGTAAGTTTTGGCACATTCATAAACTGGAAAGCCGGTTCACCCACACACTGTACAGCGAAGGCACTCGTGGAGAAAGATTCGGGAATGGCCAGTCATTCGATTAGCAATAAATCTGTGCTATCTGTGATCTTTTTCCTTACACGTTTTACCAGTAAAATAAATCTTCTGGAATGTTTGGCCAGATGTTTTTTTTTGGTTTTTTTTTTTCCTCCAAATTACGTCAAATGTAAACCAAGGCCATGAGTTCTTATGGATTGTGAGCTTCTATTCTAATTACAGTCTGATGATGACGTCTCCTCCTTCTCCTTTTCTGCAGAAGGAGACTGGTTCCATGGACGACTTGTACCTGAGCTCACGGAAAGTAAAGGAGCTGTCAGTCATCGATGGGCGGCGGGCACAGAACTGCGTTATCTTGCTCTCCAAGTATGTACTTAATGAGTCAGTTTATTGTTGATTCAGCACTTTCATTTGCTTTGGACAAGTTGGCACTGTGTACAAATGGACACGAACAACTTGGGATAAGGTGCGTCACCCTTAGGCAACCACGTTGTCGCTTTTAAATTATGATGCGTACCATGAAGTGTGTACAAATTGTTTAAAATGAATTTATTAATGGTTAGAACACCTTAAGGCAGTTATAACATTCAGGCTACAGTAAGGTAGATTATGATTATGAATACTGTGAAATTAAGATAAAGAGGACAAGATGGAAAAATGTATTTTTAAATAAGGTTGCAACCAATGAGCATTAGAATTTCAAATACTGCTCAACTTCTGAAAAACGCATCTTTAAATAATATAGAAATTATTTCTGAATTCTGAATTCCTCTGCCCTACGTATGGACTTAGAAAGAGAGAATTACTTAAGCAAGGGCTTGACATGATTAAAGCAACATTTAAGGAGAAAGCTCTTCCATTGTAAACATTTACAGTGATTTGCTGTTTGTCAATCCCGAAAAAGCTTTGTGTTCATTTCAGGATAGCACGAATCTAATCAGCTGGCTTAGGGGGCAGCAAACATTGTAATGAGGGCAGCATGAGGTCGATGGAGCTTTGTGGCACAAGTCGGGCCCCTATTGATCATAGCTTACAGAGCAAAGCATTGATTACCCCTAACATTGTCAGTGGTGTGTGTGTGTGTGTGTGTGTGTGTGTGTGTGTGTGTGTGTGTGTGTGTGTGTGTGTGTGTGTGTGTGTGTGTAAGGTCACCAAAGGCGTGTCACATGCCTGTGTGTGTGAGAGAGAGACAGAGGTGGGCCTGTGTGTGTGTCTGCAGTTCCATCATGTATAATGATGGTGCCTATGTAGCCGGATGCAAAAGTATAAACCCCCGGTCAAATGATTTTTTTTGCTGAATTTTTAAGTGAAATTAAGAACTGCAGAGAACATAAATAAATAAAACATTTCCTGTAAATTGTAGTCATCAGTCACTGTCTATTTGCTGAGTTTAACTTGTTGGAAGAAAATAAAACGTTGCCTCTGCAGAAGTTTAAAATGTTATGATTTTCTCAATGTAGTAAATGAATCAAATAAACAGTAATTGTGACCACTAGCATTAAAATGACAACTACAGGGAAGCTAATTCATTCAAAAACATAACATATGACTGAGGCGCCCACACGTTTGCTTTTGGACTGTACATACAACTGTGGCATCTCAGTTACACTCATTCAATGAATTTTTTTCAATGTATTTAAACAAATTCTGGGATAATTATATATCTCACCTCTGCTCCACTTTAACCATTTTCTTATTGGGTTACTTTGGGTCTTTTGTGGGGATTGAATGCATTCTGCTGTGTTGGTTCAGCTCTTGGACTTCTTTACGCCATTTTGGCAGGAGATCCAAAAAAACACCTTTAGTTTATGCTTTAGCTTCTGTGCAGATGGAGACCTTCAGTCCCAAAGGATACTTAGTACTTGAGTTTTCCAACCTGATACTTTTTAACTCCTCCTTTCATGTGACTACTTTTACTCGTACCTGTGTCATTATTTCACCGAAGTAAAGCTACTTTTACCAGGGTGGAGGTCGAGGCTGCTGTGTCCACCTCTGTCCCTCTGATTATTACTCATTACTTCTTCCTATGCAGATTGAAAATGAGCAACGAGGAGATCAAGAGAGCCATTCTGGAGATGGATGAGAGAGAAGAGCTGGCTAAAGATATGTTAGAGCAGGTATTCTAAAGCTTATAGTGTTGATCTCTCAGCTGCAGGACTGCTGTGCCTGAGACTGTTTGATGTGGTCAGATATGTTCTGTTTTCAAAGCAGAAGCCAGAGGAAAATGTGGTATTAAATTAACCCCTGAAAGAGATGCTTCTGCCAGAACTCTCAAATGGACGTGCTGATGTGGTTTGAGACACTGCATAACTCTTATTGGTAAAATGGACAAAAGACGAACATTACATGCCTAAAACAGTGGTAGCAGCCATCTCAAAGTCTGCATTTTGTCTGTCTTTTCAGAATACCAAGTCTATTTAAGATTGCTGAACAACTCAGTGTGGTTTGAGATAAATGTGTGATGACAGTTGGGAAGATAACTGGTGGAATATCATTTTTTAGGTACATTAGTGTTGTAGCGATACTAAAGTAACAAACTTTAGATAGGAAAATGCTGAGGAAGGAAAATCCTGCTGACAATTTTTGGTCCTACCAACCATTTTTCAGATTTTTGGATTAGCTGCATATAAGACATGTATTTCCTTAAACTGTACAAAAAAAAAAACAGACCACACATGCATGTAATCTGAAGTTTCATTGGATAATGCAGTTCTGTGCTTAAATTGTATTCTTTTAAATGAGCTTTTCCTTTTTACTTTCTGATTCCTAACCACGTTTTGAAGGTTTTTGTTTATAATATATGATTCATTGCCTCACTTTGTTAGGTTATCTGTTAAAAATGATATTTAATAACTGTGCATAGTGTTTGCTTACTTCAACAATAAACTGAGATTCAGTATACCGTTCTGTAAAATCTTCACAGTGGAACGTTTGAATTCAAGCACCAGCCAAAAGCAAGATTTCTGTTTTTCATATTTAATACCTGTCTACTTGTTTCTGAATAGTAAGCGTTCAGGTAGAGATTAGAATGCATTACTTAGTGTACGGTTAACCTGTGCTTCCTTTGTGTTGGCAGCTGCTGAAGTTCATTCCTGAGAAGAGCGATGTTGACCTCCTGGAGGAACATAAGCATGAGCTGGAGCGCATGGCCCGGGCCGACCGTTTCCTCTTTGAGATGAGCAGGTGAGGGCTGCTTGTTTGGGTGATGGTGGCGTGGTGTGTGGTTGCTGAGGTAAACACTGAACCCTCTTCATATGGAAGTGCAATATATCTTTGTTCAACATAAGTGGCCTTTTCATCTGTGAACGAAAAAAGCCTGGTCTTTTCATGAATGAAAAGTCCCTCTCATTGTGGTCTCTGATAACTTATGGCATGTTTTTTGTCTTTAATAAAAAGAGCCACCGCAACAGCTTGTGGTCTCCTGAATTTCCATAACCTCCCCTCTAGTCTCACCGGCGCCCCAAACACTCTATTATTTCCCCTCTTTATCATTCAATATGCCCTCTGCCTCCTCCCCAGGCGGAAGGGGGTCCCGGTGCATCTTGCACATGATCCTCCATGAGCGTATGGAGCTTGCTGTAGCTCATTAATGGTAAAAGCTCAAGAATTTATGTGGAAGAGACTTTTTTGCAATGATCCTCCTCTGGAGACTCTCAAAAGTAAAGGTTCTTGATCCATTTAAAGACTCTTTGTGAAACCAAAAGTGGGTCTTCTCATGCGTTACTCCCATGAACCCTTTGTAGAACTTTTATAGTGCTGATAACCAGTTTTTAGTGTTGTTGTTGTTTTGGGTCTTATATTTATAATGTGTTCTTTTGTTTATTTGGGAATTTGTTGCATGTTGCTGGGCATCTTATTCAGGGCATTTTTGTAAAATAAATTAATCTCAGTAAAATTTTCATGGTTAAATAAAAGATGATAAATACATATGTTTTATCATCTTATGTTTTACCTTTTATTTATTTATTTATTTTATTTTATTTTATTTATTTTTTTTTTTACCTTTTCCATCTCTCTTTCCACCTCTCAACAATCATCCTTTAGGATTGACCACTACCAGCAAAGGCTCCAGTCTCTCTTTTTCAAAAAGAAGTTTGCAGAACGACTCGCAGAGACCAAGCCAAAGGTTGAGGGTAAGTTTTTGACTACGGTGGGGCTTGTGGCACTGTAACTCACTAGTCAAAGCCGCTTCCAAGTGATACGAGAGTTAATACTTGAGAGTCTAACAGCGATGGCCAAAATTGCGTGCGTGTGTGTAGGTGTATGTGTGTGCGTGCGTGCTTGCACGTGTCTTTAAGAGAGAGTAAGAATGGAGGTGGGGGTGGGGTACTACTTTGTGAGCGCGTGTGTGCGTGTGTGCGTGTGTGCGTGCGTGTGTGTGGCTCTTTTGCTTGAATTTCTGTCCAGTTTAAATAAAGAATGGGGTTACCAGGGAGGCTGTTTTGGAAAGCTGGCAAATGTTGAGAGGGGAGTCACTCTCTTAACACTGCTCACTGCTTCTAACGGATAGAATACACTTCATGCAAGTGTGTGTGTGTGTGTTTGTGAGTCCTGCATGATCAACAGCTACCCTACTGACTGACTCAAGGCCCCTGTATAGTCCTCATTAATACGTACGGCGGACCTGGAAGGTCACTGCCGCAAGCAGCTTACACTCATAGCTCCCAGTCTGCCCCCAGACACACCCTTCATGTTGATCTTTTCAATGGGCTGGAGCAAGGGTGTAATTTTCTGACTTCACAGTGATTTGATTATGATCCTTTAGAAAATGACTCAGTGCCTTTTGAAACCCCAAATGTCACCAAGGTTCAATTAGACTTAATTATTTGGTACAATTTGAAATTATTTAAAAAGTGGACCTAATTTCACAGCTAAATATAACAAATAAGTGGGAATGTAACAGCCGCAACTTAAAATGAAACATAGGGCTCATGTTTCAATTTTCCCAATATTTTGAATGACATTTCAGTTATTAATATTATACTTTCTTCCAAGTGAAATTGGTCATTTGATGCCTAACTATACCCCGAGTGAGAACAGCACAGCATCACCAACAGAGCTGTGCCAGCTGGGCAGTGGGGGCGGCAGGGGTTATGTGCCATTGCTCGAAGGCACATCCAGGTATATTCAATCAGTCTTGGGATCTGAATTGCGACCCTCTGGTTGCTGACTCACTTCTCCTACCAGCCACCCTGGAGTGTTTAGTGGATTTGAGTGTAATCCAAATCCATACAGAGAAACATGGTGACTGAATCCATGCTGTTGCTACTAGTGACACCAGGGCTGGGAGGCAGGGAGAGTGAGACATATAAACATGCTGCACTGGGTGGGAACTGGGTGGTGTTCAAACAACGCAGTTTCATTAAATGGCAAAACAAATAGAATGTCCTTTTCTGATGCATTGTCGATGCACATGGCCACGTTTTTTCATTGTGCGTTGATACATTTTTACACCCTTACATGTGTGGAATGGATATCATGAATAAACATAGCAAAGCGATAACCATAAGAAAAAACAATATAAATAAAAGTAACAGAATGAGCCAGCAGTGGAGAACAACATAAGAGTTTTATAACGTCCTGCCCAAAAAAAGCGCATAATGTATTGAGTATTATTATAACTGTTATAATGTCCCAAAAATCAATGCAGTTGAATCAGACTGATGTATTTCGGTCTACTTGCAGAGTTTTTGCTGAGTTTGCTGGATTGTTTCTGGAACAGTTTCTGAATGGCGCTCCCAGATTTCTGCAGAGTTCATGAGAATATGATCGACTCTCAGACGGGACGGTTCTCACTAAAATGGAAATAATGTTGGCTGAGCTACAAAAGCAGCGCACAGCCGAAAAGGTTATGAGGCTCGAACAATAAAGAGACATCTGTTGCTAACGAGCTACACTAGCAGCCCCACCTGTTTGCGCTGTTTTATCTTAGCTGGACGTCGGGGTGGAATATCGTGCACGGGTGTGTCGAAGATAAAACTGAGAACGATCCCATACTTTGCCTGCCATGCCCTGTCTGAGAATATAAATCAAAGGAGAGGCCACCCAGGACATGCAGTGGAGGACTAGAGCCTAAATTGGCTTTATAGACTATGGAGACCGGTTTTAACTGCCATCAGCAAGGAGCAACAAATGCTGGCCAGGATTTCTCTGACCTTGCCTTCGCATGTTCACTTGTGTCAACACGGAGGCATTTTGAGTGTTTTACCAGGAGTTGGAGGCTGAGGCTAACTTTAGCAGAGCTCCTTTGGGAGCGTGCTTTTGTATGAGAGTGGGTGACGAGAAAGTTGTGGCCAGGCGTCGGAATTGCCAACATAAGTAACATGAGCTCATGATGGGAATCCCAGTATAGTGAGGGCAGATGAGGATTGAAACCAGTTCGCAACACCCTCAAACACACACTGATAGAAGAGTTCATAAACCTTTTTCAAACCAACGTCTAGTTCAGAGTGCACTTTGAGGTTAAGTACCAGTTTTGTCCTGGAGCCAGGGGCTTTTTGGGAAATTTGGTGGTTTTGTTTTTCTCCATGTATTCCTGAAAAACTGATTTGTGGAAAAGAAGGGAGACACTTAGAAAGAATGATGTGTGTTGTTGAGCCCCTTGTACGGTCTGTGCGTATTTTGTGTACTTCAGAGGCATTGATTGCATTGATCATGTTTTGAACCGTTTACGGTAAAGACAGGATGATGGACGATTTGGTTTTGGGGGAAGATGCAGGCATGGTGCACGACTGACGTCAACACTGTTGGTCTGGAAGATCTTTCAACTTTTTAACCAGTATAATATTGTTCTTGGACCCAGTAATGCTTTCTTTTACAGTCCCTTAAGTTGTAGGTATTAACCTGTTAAGTGTGTGGTATAAACTCCAAGGCACCAAGTCATTCGTTTGGGCATCATGACGGCCAGTTTCAAGACAGCTGTACTACATAACACTCAAATGGCCAACAGGTTCAAGGTGTTAACTGGTTGTGTGTGTGGTCCAAACTCAAAGGTTCTTGGTAATTATGTGGGACAAAATGGGGGTAAATACTAAAACAGTCTAAACAAGTCTGAAATTCCTAGCAGAGTCTAGACATTAAAGTGCATAAAAGACAAAAAAAAAATCACAATTCAGTTAATTCAAAAGTGGTAAGTACTGTCGCCAAATTAGTCATGATTAACCGGTTTCACCGTTAACAGGAGAGAGAGAATGAGAGAGAATTTCTACATTGTGAAATTAATACATGCGAAATAATTGTGATAATCATGAAACTGTGATTATTTCCCAGACAATAAACATGCCATCCAAATCTATAATCATGACATTCCTACACCAAATTTCTTTTATTCACTGTAAGGTCATGTTTAGGCAGGAAAATAATCAGACAAATTTCTACAGGTGGAACCTGAAAACCATATGCACTTTCACTTGCTTACTTTTAGAGCCTAGTTCCTTAATCCTAGTTGTCACTGCTTCTTGCTCACAAGGTCTCTACTGTGTGTATACTGTGAGTCATCAAAAACGTTGGTTCCTTCATCTTCCCCCCTCTGCTTTCTCCTCAGCCATTCTCCTAGCATCTCGAGAGGTGGTGAGGAGTAAGCGTCTGACTCAGATTCTGGAGGTGGTCCTAGCCTTTGGGAACTTTATGAACAAAGGCCAGCGAGGCAATGCTTATGGCTTTAAAGTCTCCAGCTTGAACAAGATTGCAGACACCAAGTCAAGCATAGACAGGTCAGTACTATAGATATACATGAAGGTCGTGTGAGCATGCACCCCACTCTTGCACCTTCTCTTAGACTGTCTAATAGAATCCATACATCCAGTAAGCCCAGTTATTAATCTTAAAACATATTATGCACTATCATGAAAGTAATTTGGAAGTATGCGAATGAGGAACCCAAGTGTGGGCCCATACTCAGGCCTTTAGCACTCTAGAATATTTAAGCATTCTTTTAAAAACTGGGTTTTAAAACACATGCAGTTGTACTTTTTTTATTGTTCACTTTAGTGCTCTGAACTTTTCAAGGAACTCACCTGTATGATAATCTCCCACAGAAACATCACCATGTTGCACTACCTGATCATGATCTTTGAGAAGAACTATCCAGACACCCTCAGTATCCAGCAAGATCTGCTCAGTGTTCCAGATGCAGCTAAAGTCAAGTGAGTGACACATTCAACTTGGCGAATGTTTGGAAATCAGGGTAGCACATCAATAATCTTTATCTTAATATTGTACTTGTAAAATATTACATGCAATATTAATCACAGGAGGCTTCAATATGCAAATTAGCCCTCTAGCAAATCACTTTTTTATTGCTGTAAGCGTCCTGATGCATCTCAGATGTTCTGGTTTCTTTCTTTTTAATGAATCTTTTAATGAATGCATTCAAGGCTCAAGCAAGCAGAAATAATGCTTGGGGCCTATCTTTAGGCATATCACATCAGTGCTTCAGAAGGGTTCTTCAGTATTTTGCAAGGCATGTCTGAAAGTAGTGATTTCTTTGTGACTGTCTTGTTCTTCCTCAGCCTGTCTGAACTGGAGAAGGAAGTCTACAGCATAAAGAGCGGACTGAAGGCTCTGGAGGCGGTGAGTAGTCTATTATCCATTCCTGTGGCCGAATCCAAGCTTTATTATGAAGAACACTGTTGGGGCACAGCACTTTATTGGCACTTTATGGATCTCCACCAAGCAGTCAAATAACACGGCAGACTACAACCATTTTAAAATGGGGAGAGAGGTTGGTGGGGGGGACCTGCACTGTTTGCATGACATGAATTTCTTCATGTGTCTGTGCTGTTGTCTCTGTTTGGTCAATCTGCCAGATATTTTTGTGTGTGGTATAAATTACGCCTGGAGTCGAAGTTAATATTAGCTGCGAACTGGATGACGGGGGAAGCGTTTTGTGGTCAAGCTATTTAACTGTGAAGTCACGTTCAAGCCGTATGCAGTTTCTTTTCAATTTTACATAATGGAAAAGAGTGTGTCCCATGAGTGAAGGAGTGCAAATCTTCCTCTCACCACTCTCCTTCAATACGCTCAGCCACTGTCAGAGGCTGACCACCAGAATGAGAGCAAGGCGATTATGTGTGATGTACACCAATGGACGTATTCATTAAATAATTAAGAGAGAGGCATCTAGAAGACGGAGCCGGGCTGAGGCATGCCTCCGAGCTGAGTGTGTGCATTAATCTGCCTGTCTGCACGCCATGGAAAACAGTGGCGTGTGGACAGTTTAATAGCAACACATGAAGGCACAAGATGTCAGAGACACACATGGACTGTATTTAGAGTTGATGAGGGGGAAATAGTAGGAAACCGAAAAAGAACGATGGCTAGGAGGGGCCGGTATCACAGAAGATATTTCCGCAATACATAGTGCAGATCATAACATGTTGTTTAGAACTTGGAACAGGAACAGTGCATCATTAGTGGCACTATTAAAAATACAATTAAAACTTTTGAATATGGTGTTTTTTTTAAATTTCTCAGATTGCGGTGCAGTCCATCCAACCACCTTCACCATGAATAAGTAATGAATCACATGCAGTTCCACAGCGTTGCCTCAGATGAGGGCTAGAATTCAAATGAAAGCGTATTTTAGATGTTTGTATTGTTTATGCAGGGACTGAAGTCTGAAGTGTATTCCTATTCATTTGCGCAAAGTGGTGATATACGATCCACGTCTGTACATTTTTGTTTAAACATTTTCTTTGTAATTAAAATAAGACACAATGACCTCATTTAGAAACCGTGGTACTTAATAAATTAAAAGGCAGAATTTCATGTTTTCTTTCAGCACAAAGGACCTAACGAAGGCCAGTTCCACCCTTTTTGACTCATTATCAGAATTCCATTTCACCATCTCTCGATACACTCAAAAGTAAAGGTACAAAATGGAACCTAAGAGGGTTCTTTGCAACAATAGGTCTTGGAAGAAGCATTTTTGGTTTTCTAAAAAAAAAATCTTTAAATGGATCCATTTTTGTTGATAGATGTGTAAAGAGCCTTTTGAAATGTAAAGTTTGGAACTGTAAGCATCCAAGCAAAGAACCCTAAAGACTTTTTAAAGCAAAATGTTGAACAGGTACCTCACATGGTTGTCCCTTTATAAAACACATTTTAGGGAAACATACAGTGGGCCAGTGTCTTGGAAAAATAACAAATGCCTACAGTATGACCAGAAAAGCTTATAGTGATTGTAATTTATTTTAGTGTCATTATATCGTCATTTGTTCTGCTACTAAAGATGATCTGCACTGTATATCTGCCTTGACCCTGCAGGAGCTGCAATACCAGCAGAGCCGGGTACGAGACAGAGGGGACAAGTTTGTGCCGGTGGTCAGCGACTTCATCACAGTGGCCAGTTTTAGCTTCTCTGAGCTGGAGGATCTGCTGAATGAGGCTAAAGAAAAGGTAACAATCCTTGATCAATCAATCCTCACCCCTCAGGTTCTAGCTCAGATCTAATGCTTTAGGTTTATTTCCACCAATTTGCGTGGGCCTGCCGAAGTTCCGCAACCTAATCTAATAAATGTGTCTGCGTGCTCATCAAAGAGAACCACCTACTCTCCCCATCACTGCTCCATGGAACTCATTTACAGAGCTTTCATCCAAGCCAGATGCAATTGCACAGAGGAATTCGCATCAAGAGAGCAAGACGGGGCTTGGTTATTTTCCCCTGGTCCCTTATAGCGAAAGGTTTTCTTCCCCTTTTCCCTTGCTTTGAGAGTTGTTGTGGAGATGTGTGGTGTTTTCCAGCCCAGTTGTCTTTGACTGCTTGTCAGTAGAGCGCGGGTGTGTTATGCCGGGGGGTTTTGTGTGTGAAATGGCTGCAGGGATGGGCTCAGTGGGCCTTCCACTTCTCTTCACACACAAGGAGACTGCAACCCTGCCAAGCCTGTGCATAGGCCAGGCCCTAACATCTTGGAACCATGAAGGGAGAGAGTGAGGGAGGAAAAAGGGAGCGAGAGAGAAAAGAAAAGCCTTTATGTACCCCTACCGGCTCGGTGTGATGACTTAAACGTCCCGGGGGAAACCCAGTGGCTGGCCCTGACTTCATCTGAGCTTCTTTTTCTATGTGTAAAGAGAGCTCTCTCTTTTGAAATTTGGCAGAGGCTCAGTCCCCCTGCTGTGCTGTGTCCCTGTCTCTTAAGATTCTTAAAGAAAAGTATTACGAAGCCCTCCTGGGAATGAGTTGGTGAAAGGGTGTTTGTTTGTTTTATAGGACAAAAATATCCTGATTTTTAAGCAAACCAGAGAAAAGGGCCAATGTACAATTACTAGACTAACAAAGCCTTATCTTTGCTTTCAGCAGCCATACAGTATTGTGCAAAAGTCAGAGACCTTTTCAGCAATATAATTTCCAGTCAAGTAATTCATTTTTCTGTGACAGAAAAAAGCAGACAACGTGTCCAACAGGAAATCACATAGAAGCCTCCAACACAAAGTATAATATCAAATCTATCAGTATTTAATTTGTCCACTGTTTACTTTTGTACCCCCCACTTCCACTTTAACTCTTTCATCCTTTGAATCTTAAACTCAACTAGTTACAGCTGTGTCCTCCCACCCAAAACTGATCACACGGACACTATATTCCCCTTCAAACAGACCCTAAAATTCACACAAGCAACTACCCACACGCACCTCAGCTGCCTTGTGCAAAAAAGGAGCACCTTGGTGACTAACTCTGCCTCTCGTTTTTGCTTGCTTATTTCTTAAAAAATAAAAATAAAAATAAAAACTCTTATCCCCATCCCTTCCTTACTTTTGTCTTAACTTCTTACTTATCTTTGACAGGTGTTGTTTAGGTGGAGTAACTTGGTTAAATAGCGGACGTTGATTTAAGCATAGCGTTACAGGTTTAAGTATCCGATGTGGACTACTTGAGCACAGATGTACGTTACTCTGGATAAGAGCGTCAGTAAATGTAAATTTCTCTCAACTTCAAATGAGAAAAAAATCAATATGTTTTTGTCCATCCTTTCACTGCTAGAAGACAACCCATCACTGTGTGTCTGAAGGGATGTGTAGCTGTTCAACACGCTGTTACTGAGAAAAGGAAATGTACAAAAAAGCTGAAAAATCTGCACTAGAACATCCGGACTGGACATCTGACATGTGATGTTAGGTTTTCTAGCATGATGAGAGTAAATTTGTAACTGAGAGATACAAATGGTCTCTAAAAACAAAGCTGTGTGTGTTTGTGTTTGTGTTTCTATGCATGTGTATTGCTCCCTGTCTCTTCCAACCACCACCACCCCCCTTGTGGTGGTGGAAAGTGTGATTGGGGATGAACTGGTCAGTGTAGCTGCTCTGACTGACCACACGCTACCCAGAAAACTGAGCTCAGCCTCCAACCACACAGCCGGCACAGAGCTCCCACCCATCACTAGCCTAATTATTTACTTAAGGAGTGCCAATAAAATATAAAAAGGGTGTTTGGAGAGACGTCACGGGAAAAGTTGGACCCTGAATCGTTTTGCTGTGGGGAAACAAAAGCACTGCTGTACTTCTGCAGCCCGGCCGCCTCCTCACAGCCTTCTCGGGGCCACACTCTCACTATTGTTGGTGCAAGCACAGCGTCCTCCAAGGCACCCCTGAAATAACATAAATATTGGGCTCAGTGAGATACAGGGAAGTGTAAAACAAGCAAAGAGGTACCGACGGATCTCTGATACATTTGTACAGGTGTGCGGAATGTCTTTGGAGAGCCAGCAATAGTACAGTCCATAGATGGGGGCCCACTCTTTTGGCCTATATAGTTCGTTAAGCAGTGTGTATGTAAACATTTAGACAAACCTAAATTATATATTTTATGGTATTTCATACTCAACATGCATACTCTTAACTGGCTGAAAACGTATCACTGTTGATATTGGGACACAATAAATGCCTTACAGTGTTAGTATGAAA
The DNA here is from genome assembly GCA_037576975.1 of Alestes dentex. NCBI lineage: Eukaryota > Metazoa > Chordata > Actinopteri > Characiformes > Alestidae > Alestes > Alestes dentex. The sequence goes on along the minus strand of JBBIGA010000001.1, from coordinate 46,222,944 downwards.
TTGGGGCACAGCAGTAGTGTCTTAGTCTCTTGCTTCCCTAAACCAAGAAGCTAAAACACTGAGCTCCTAATGCATTGCCACTTCATAGAGTTCAGAGACAGCGAAACTGGCCAAACTCCCAGCGGGAGGAAAGCCAGCAGGAGCCAGGATAAATGCTACGTAGAGCACTTCAGAGCAAATCTGCTGCGGATTCGGGATGCTCTTGGCAGGCAGAGCAGTCTGACCTTAAAATGGATTTACACTTTTAGAGCAGGAATCATATCTAAACGGAGGGTCTTGCTCTGGGATTTAACACTGTGGCGTGCCAAACCACCCCTAACAAGCAAGTGCAGTGCTGAATGTTTCTTTATTTATAAGGTCTTATATGTCTTTAAGGCCTAGGCATTAATGTCAAGAGATGGACAAAGTGGATACTGAACAATTATTTCAGAATCCATTCCTGACAAAAAAGGAGCCTTAATAGCCATAATATTGGGAGATGTTCAGCATAAAATCAGCAAATTTAGCATGAATTGGGGGCTGTTCTTGAGACAGCATGGGGCATGACTTGGCTCCATCTTTTCTCTCTCGCGGTTTCTCTCTCTCGCGCTTTCTCTCTCGCTTTATCTCTCGCTTGCTCTCTCGCTCTCTCTCTCTCTCCCTCTCTCTCTCTGGCAGTGGTCACTGGGCAGGTGGTAGTGATAAGAGAGGACATATGGTAATCAAATCAGGCGTGACCTCATCCATCATGCACACGCAAGAGAAATACAGATTTTATTTTGCTGGTGTGCGTGTTGATGAGTGAGACTGTGATTGATACGGCCCACTCAGTACACAGATCAGCAGTAAGGAGGCACGGTGGGACAGCTGTCGGGATGCTCTGGCCTGGCTGCAGTGTTTGTAGTGGCTTTATCATTTGTTAGTGTGAATAGAGACTGCTGCCTTATCAGCAGTGCTGTCCTGCCTGTGTCCAGGTGTTCAGTGACCTCCACATGAGTGTTTATGATTAGATGTTTTCATTTCATTAATATTGGTTAAATATCGGAGGTTTGCTGTTTTCTCGGGTAAATATAAATCAAAATCAAATACGAACATAAGCATGTTTATAAAGCCACATGTGTACATCTTATATTTTTTTTCAGATGTGTACATCTTATATATTACAGAATGATGAATTAAAAACATTTTATTGGAAAAAGTAAATAAATTCTCATTTCACGGATATGCTCCTGTGTTCTCTTCTCAGTTTGTGAAGTCTCTGAAGCACTTCGGAGAGGATGAGGGGCGCATGCAGCCTGATGAATTCTTTGGGATTTTTGACACCTTCCTGCAGTCCTTCGGCGAGGCCCGGCAGGACCTGGAGAACATGCAGCGCCGCAAAGAGGAGGAGGAGAGGAGAGCTCGCATGGAGGCCATGGTCAGACATATGCACACATCTACAGGGCTTACTGGCGCCACTTTCTCTCTCTAGGACTTTTTTGCTTTTTTTTTTATGCTACAGACATCCCTAGCAGTTTAATGCTGTAGTCTCCTGGTTAAGAAATGCTTCTAAAAAAGCAAGAAGCTAAAGTACTAAGTTACTGTTTTGTTGCTATTTAAAAGTTCAATACAAATTCTTTTACAGTCCACTAAGTTCTAGATAGATGGGAATGAAGTGGTAAGCACAAACTTGCACGCAATTTCACCGTAATATGTTGCATGTTTAGGCAGGAATGGAAATCCTGGCTGTTTTAGTGTATTTCATTTCTAGCTAACAGACACATACACATACACATACAACACATACACATACAACATAAATGGCTCTTATGTTCTGGTGTCATTGCACTTCCTGTTTTAGCGCACACAACCACCTTGTACTTAGACATATACATTTCTGTTTAAACATTTTACATTACAGTGTAATTTAGTTAGATTGTCTGGTTACTTTTTACCATTTGAAGTCAAACAATTATGCAGTACCTTGAGCTCTCAAATCCCTCTCAAATCCATTGGACATTTCAGTGTACTTCAGGTAAACTTAGTTCAGTTATTTTAGCTTAGTTAAAGTTCTTTTAATCCGCTCACCATGAAACTTTAACAGAGTAAAAAAAAGGTATCTTGTGTTTTCAAAGACTGCAAAGAATAAGAAATTAGATATAGTTATGATTTATGGTCTTTAACTGATGGATACATCATTTCCTGTCCTATAGGTTGTAATAATAGGTTTTTCAGGAGCCTTATCAGTAATATGATGCAGATATTTCAAGTCGTTACCTCAAGTTCATTAATTAATCAATCAATCCATTAATCAGAGGGCTAAGTAGACCTAACATGACAACCATGTTGCATATTTTCGCTTTCACAAACCAAATTCTTTCACGTCTTTCAATCCCCCCCCCCCAAACACAGCAGTTCTCTATATGAGCTTGGGCTTTAATATATGGCTGTTTATTATTTGTCTGTCCCCCACTTTATCTTTCCAAAAATGTTCATTCCATCAGATCAGCTGTCAGTTGCACCCCCAGACCCTCCCCCTCTTAGCTTGTCCACTTGGAGGCCTCCCCCAGGGAATGCTGGGAATGTGGCTTGGCCTGTAGAGAGTGGAAAGAGTCTGGGAACCGGACAGCCTCTCTGACTTTAACTCAGCCCTCAGTCATCCGGATTCTGTGACGCAGTGTTCATAAGCTAACACACTCAGATTCATATACAGAAAAGATGGAGCACTGTATGGTCTAAATATTTATAAATTTAATTTTCACAAAAGGCTCATTTTTCTTTCCAGTACAGCAATACTGACACACATCTACTTCCATTTCAGATTCACTGGCATGGTGGGCCACATCATATAAATAAAATCTGTTTTGCCTCCTGTGAGATCAGTCAAGATAGTGTGATTTTCTGCAATTCTGCTGTTTGGTTGCAGACAATTGAGCATTCCAAACATAATTCCTTGTATCCACTGATCATTTCATGCTCAAATACCTTATAGCTCTTGATGGTTCATGTTGAAGTGACTGGGGAACAAAAATCCTATAGCTGATAATCAGGGCCATGTATTTTTGCTTGTCTCTTGATCAGATTAAACAATTTTAGTAGACAGGCTACAAAATTGGGAGAAATTATCCTCTCCTAGTTCATATGCTACCGGTGAAAGGCTAATTTTTGTACATACAGAAGTATGGTGTCCCACAAGGTTCTATACTGGGACCGCTACTACAATGCCCCCCAGAATTATTGGCACCCTAATTAAATATGAGTGAACAGGGTTGATTAATTCCATTTAAAATAGATTTTTATGCTTGCTTTAAAATTTGTCCTGCAGGAAGATGTAACCCCAAACAAAGTTAGAGATTTTTAGTATAACCTAGAAAAGTGAAACACCACTTTTTTTTTTTTTTTTTTTTTTACTTCCTTGAATCCATAATGCCATGTATGCAACCAATCCTGCCATAGCCTTTGGTGGAGAAACAACACCACAGCACCGAAGACCCTCCACCATATTTAATGCTTAGTATTACATTTATCTTTAACCATCTTTCTTTCTATGCCAAACCCACCTTGAGCGTTCGGGTACATCTGACCACAGCATCCTGTCCAGGTTAAAGTTACAGTGGTGTCTTGCAAACTCGAAGCACATTTACTTGTGGCAGAAAGATAGATTCCAAACTGTTTGATGGCATAGAGGTCTTGTGATGAATCTGAAGACATGGTGACCCCAAGATGCTACTAAACCCTCTATCTCTGAAACTGTGGTCTTTGTGAATTTTTACATTTCTCTGACCATCCCTCTCAATGTGGCTGCTTTCAAAATAGCATTGTGTCTTCTTCCAGGCTGGTTCATGATCGTTTTGTATTTCTTAAACTTCTTAATGATTGTTCTAACTTTCGAAATGGTCATTTTACATCAAACAGCTATTTTCTTGGATCCATTACCTAATTTCTCCAAGTCGGCACATTTTGACCTCATTGCAGTGCTCTTGAATCTTCTCCATCATTTGAGCCCTGTCACCTCATTTTTATACCCGAGTAAAACAGGAAATCATTGATGACTGCTTAAAATTTTAAAAGAATTAGACCGATTTAAAATGAGTTAATTATGTGTGGGATCATACTTGATTTACATTTCCTTAATTCGGATGTCTCGTGGTGCCACTAATTGTGATGTGAATTTGAATGTGTTTTTTTTGTTGTTTTTTTTCCAGAAATGGATGTTTTATTCTCAGACTAAATTTGCCTCAAATAATAGTACAAATGAAGTTTTATAGGCCTTTTAGACATCTTTAGCAATGATGACAATTCTGGAGGGCACAGTATTTTCATTATACTTTATATGGACAAAAGTATTGGGAACAAGGACTTTAATGACATTGCATCAAATCCATAGACTTTAATATGGAGTCATTTTTGCAGCTATAACAGCTTCCACCCTTCTTGAAAGGTTTTCCACAAGATTTTGGAGTTTCTGTGGTAATTTGCGCCCATTCATTCTGTAGAGCATTTATGAGGTCAGTCACCAATGTTGAACGAGAAGGTCTGGATCACAATCTCCATTACAGTTAATCCCAAAGGTGTTGGATGGGGTTGAGGTCAGCCAGTCAAGATCTTCCTCACTTATGGAGCTTGCTTAGAAAAGGTTCTTCCCCAAACACTGGGCCCACAGAGCTGGAATGTCTTGGTCTGCTGAAACATTAAGATTAAGTAAGGGGCCTAGCACAAACCCTGAAAATACTTTTGTCCATGTATTGTATCACCAGTGGGAGTTTGAGTAATAATCATAAGATTCATTGTAGTTTCCACAACCAGCATAAAGCTGTCTATATCAGAATTCACCATTTGCTGTAAAAGTGGCTTGTGCAATCTGGAAGGACTTGATGTGTGGTGTTTTAATTAGAAGCAACCCAAAAAAAAGTTTGTCTGTTAATAAGACACCCATGTCTGTCTGTGTCCCCAGCTGAAGGAGCAGAGGGAGCGAGAGAGAAGGGCCAAGAAGAGTGCTGGAAGTGTGTCGGAGGAAGTGGGTGAGTTTGATGACCTGGTGTCGGCCCTGCGCTCAGGAGAAGTGTTTGATAAGGACCTTTCGAAGCTCAAACGCAACCGCAAGCGCTCAGTCAACCAGCTGGTGGAAAGCGGCGGACGCGAAAGGCCGGTCACTAAGGTCAACTATTGACCCTTGTGAAAGTTGGCTTCACAGACTCTGATACTGTACCTGAAGGAAAATCCTAACTGCCGTATGCCTCCCTCCTCACCCCCGTCTTGTCCTAACCCATAATGACTCACAAGCTATAGACGGACAGATTTATAGACCACTGTTGGATAGTCCTCTGTGTGCTGGAAATACCTGCAGCACTGTGCTCAATACACGCTCTTTAATCTCATGCTTATTCTAAATCCTACATGGTCTTCCTCCTCTGCATGTATGATGATTCCATTCCTCCAACCAACTCCAGATGTAGCCTCAAACTGCCGAGTTCCCAAATTCACAAACTTGGGTCCGGTCTTAGCCATTCACAGTGCACAATTTCCCTGAGGTGGTGAAGATCAGCCAGAGAAGAACTACTGTGGCAGGTCAGGAGCTGGCAGCCAAAATCTGGCTGCCAAAATCTGGACAGAATATTGGAGGAATCTTTGAAACACTTCTGGGAAACCTTTCCTGTGTTGAAAGACACTGCCAGCCGTGTTAGGTGCTGATACCCCATGTGCCTCTCTCTCCAGCTGTATTTCTCTGGTGCTTTGATTAAGAGGACCATGTCTTCTCTACCATTGGTAAACGTGAGAACTACAAAGAGAGACTGAGAGAGAGAGAAGCCCATCTCTTCAGCTCTTGGCATTGCAATAACCCAGCTGAACGATGGACAACAAGTGTCACTCAGCCAGAAGTTAGTGGCAATCTTTGTCAACGTTCTACATGGAGACGAGTGAAGCGAAGGCAAGGCCAGAAAGGAAAACAGGACACTGTGGTCACAGCCTTTATTGGCTTGTATACCCCCTTCCCAAGTGCCTCCTCAAACAGATGGCATTCCCAAGGACTAAATGCGAGTTAGAGGTGCCAAGAAAGCACAGCACTTCTACTGAAAGACTGAAGAGTGACCCGAAAAGGCTCTGAGACAGGACGACGCTGGAGGCATGTCAGTCCATTTCCACCTACAGATCATCTTTGTCTATTTAAACCCATTTAAAAGATTTGTGATGGCATTTGTTAGTGCCAAAGCAAACGCAGAAAATGAAAGATCTAGTACACATTAAGAAATGCAGGTAGAATGGCATTTATATATTTATTTATACAAAAGAAACAAACATGCTAATTTCAGAACCTTTTTTAATTCTTCATATCTTTCCTAGTTTGTACCTCTAATGCTTTGGAATTCCTATGAAGTTGTTTTATTTGATAGCTATTTGGCTCATGCAGGAAAAAACAAAAGAAAACATAAGCCTATGATCCAAGCCTGTGATGCCCTGTGATTAGTCTAACTGATCCATGCACGTCCACCAAACCTCTCATGTTGTGATGACAATTCCAGAGGCGGAGCTTTGAGTTGAAAGCACAGTTTGCTCTGTCCCTGCACTGCCTCGGGTCAAAACGACTTACAGTGCCACTGAAAATATTTGCTCATTAATCTACTATGTATCAGCTATGCATCATGGATACTTAAGCATAGAAATGATCTGAGCAGGTTGAATTAATAATTGTAAAATAAATTTTTTATTTTTTTTTTTGCATCCTCAGTGATGATTCCCTTGAAACAAGTCAGTGAGCTCAAGATCCACATGATGCAACCCACTTTTTTTCCATATATTTTTGTTTATATTGTTTTTCATTACATGTATATTAAGTGTTCTTGTAGATGTAAGTAAGACAAAGGTTGCAAATGCATGGACAATGGCCTTCTATTCAGATACACATGGCTCCTAAGGGTAAGAGGGATGGAAGATAGTGTAGAGAGTAAGGACATATGGGTTAAGGGTGAAGCCTTTATGGCAACAACGATGAAATTGGACTGAAATCTGGAGGACATTCTGCACGGCACAGTATTGTTTTCTTTGTGGTACCAGGTGTAGTGAGATCATTATGGGGTAGAGTATGATGATATTAGGGATTCTGTTCTGGTTAATGTAAGACCGAACTGAAAAGTTCAGCATACACAATAATCACCATCCTGATCATTTTGTCAAGCTGTGTTTGCACCATTTAGTGTATGCATTTCATTTTCTTTCTCTCCAGTCTACCCCATCTGCCCATATGGTAGGTCGGGGGACCCTGGGGGGGGGTTTAGTAAGAGGATTGCTCCTATCTCTTAAGAGATGATTGAATTTTCTCAGACTAGTTACTAATCTTTCATGTGTGTGGTACCACTCCATGCCCCTGAACCTGTGTGTTTAGGGTGTAAGTAGGAGCTGAAGTCAAGGCAGGGACTTTACTGTGTGCCAATTGGGTACTTTATCCATAAGCCAAAAGGTGGGGGGTGTACATGATTGCACAACAGCACATAGCATATGGTGCCATTATTGAGAATTAGTGCTCATTTATCCTCATTATTCTCTTTTTGAGGGAGGTGGGGGACAGGTTTCCTTCTTAACATTTAATGGTAAGCGAGGGCATGAGTGTGTCTTCGTTCATATTTATATTATTTTTGGAGCATAGGCCAAAAGTACTAACCAAATACCCAGTGTTCAGTGTAACTGATCTAATCAAACACTACCTTGTTGTATCCGTGACTTTAATGTGAGCTAATTAGCTAAATCAGCTCTACATCAAAACGGCTGCACTACACCCAGCCCTTGATTTGCTGAATATGCCAGCAGAAAGGCCGTACAGAAAGTGGTGGCAGCTTCAGGTGGTGAAAGACATGTTGGCCTTGGGTTGTGCTTTTCCTTCAGTGTGTAACACAAAATGGTGATGGGGTAAAATGTAAAATGACACTCATCTAGTGTACCAAATAGAGAAGAAAAAAAAAACTATATATTAACTTAAAAGCACTCATTCGTGGACACTTCGGAATGTTTCTCACATTGGAAATATAAATTAGATATCCATGAAGGAAAATGAGATTGTGACAGCTTAATGAGCATTTTCTCCGTGCTGATGTAAATTTAGGTGTTTCTTGGGCCGTTTCGCTTTCCATTCTATTCTTCAGCTCATAATGTTTTCATCAGTAAGGAGAGAGCTTTAGCAGATGCTGGTAGAAATACATTGTTCCACCGCACAGTCTGAGCTCGCTTAATTTAGTCCAATACCATGGGGTATTTAAAATCATCAGTATTATTATTTTTTTGTATATGTATTTGGTCATTGACTGGCCAGAAAGAGTAATAAATGTAGCTTTGTTGCTTGATGCACTTTTTTTTTTTTTTTTTTTTTTTTTAACTATGTAGGACAGGCTTTTCCTGCACCCTCAGTACGGACACGCTCATATAGCTTATCATTACAGGAAAAAGAGGCAGAGGAGCGGAGAGAAAGTGTGGTCAGATGTATTTTCGTAGGTAATGAAAGATGGCCCTTCTAAATAGTTGTAAATGGCTGGCTCCAACTCCCCGCGGCTTGAACTTGAACGTCTAAACCGGGACGAACCGTTTTACGTAGATATGTGGTTAAATTCACGAAAGGGACAAGACAGAACGAGCCGGTTCAGACATTAAATACACAGTTGACTTGGGTCTGGTGACCACATGTTGACACGATGACGAGGAGATAAATATATACAGAATGTAGTTCTTTAAAATGTAACTTAAAACTGTATGAGAGCACCCGGTCTCCTCTGCTGCCTCAAAGCGCATCACTTGCTTTCGTATCTTGTTTTCAATGTTTGCCTTTCACCTTTATTTGGTCCGGTAATGCACTTGTTTGCCAGAATAACTCAAAACGTGATGCACAAGTATGATCCTTTGATAGAAAAGATTTATATAATGGGTGAGAAATGACCTGCGACACGAAAACACACAAGTTCCACAACCTTTGTATGGGCCATGGGAAGCTGCACTCAAGTTTTTTGACAGGTTGTATATTGTGCAGAGCGAGTATTTTTTAAGGTCGACTTGATGAGCTTCACCCGAAAGATGTATAGTTCTGAAATATTTTGTAGACAGTTATAGTTGTTTGAGGAAAAGAAAACAAAAAAAAAGTGGAAAAGTAAAAAAAAAAGTTAAGGAATGTTCCATTTTTTCCTGTAAATTGAATCTCTATTTATTTGCCTTATTTAGTTTGCTATATTTTGTATGTACACACAGCATTACAACAAAAAAAGTTATATAAGTATAAATATGAATACCTATACTGTGGTCCTTGTATGTCAAATAGTTTTGTTTTTTTTCACTCTGGAAAAAATCTGAAAAACATTCATTTTATAATGTCTTTTGGTTTTGTTTTTGCTCGCCATGCATCTTTTTTGTAGGGTAAAATAAACCTGTTTCCCTTACAGTTCATGTGTGGTCCTTTTGACGGCCTGAACAAAGTGCAACACTGCCCTCCACTGTTACAGATGCAATGTTCTTCAAAACTCGCAAAACACTTCATGAAACAGTAAATCAGTAGGAGTTTTATTGTCCTCAGTTAATGAGAAAACCTCCAGAAAAACATTCTTAACCTGATTCTAGTATAATAAACCAGTACTGATTAGTAAAGTCCACATTCTTAAGCTTATTCAGGTCTTTGAATAACGTGACACTACTGGCCATTAAGGTCAATCAGCTCTTTCAAAACAAAATCTTGAACGGTTCTGTAGAATACTAATGCGAAACGCAAAGAATTCCAGATTTAAGTGGTGCAATGTTAAACCTGTGACATCCTTGAAAGAAGAAGGCCTTCAGTAAATGGAAAAAATGAGCGTATGTGATGAACTGATTAATATTTTACTAGATTTAAGATGCAATTACCAAGCCAATTCACTGAGAAGGTACAAGCTGAAGGATAGAAACTGGCCATTATAAAGCCCAGTTCAGCAGATTCTCCGCAAGGGGGCACAATTAGCACTAAATAAGCTTTTGTGTGTTTACTTATAGTTAGAAAATATGACAAAATTAAATGTTTGCTATTTTAAAGTGTGTATTTGAATACTTGATTGTCAAAAGACTCACTAGATTACATCCCTAATGTTTTAAAAAGTCCAGAATGTCTTTGGCTTTCTAACTACTTTTCCTATCTAAGGGTTAGTACAGTGCAGACTCCTGGAGGGAGGATTGTCTAAACAGAACAATCGACCAAAAATTCACAACCATATCAGTAAAGTCTTAAGCTCACTGGTATAAAACATTCAGAAATGATCACCTCACACACAGCACCTGCCTTAACGGTACATCAGGTGTACAGCTCATGTGAACCTAAAATTATCAAAATAGATCCAGAGCAAAATAGTGTCAGTGGTTCTCTGCGGTAGCTGTTTTTGAAAGGATATTATCAAAAAAAAAAATCTCCCAGTGGCAATCTTCAGGGCAATGTTTGTTTTTCAGCTGATCTGCTACACCTGCAGTAAATGTCAAGAAAAGGTATGAATACAATGGTGAAGCTTTCGAAAGGCACTATCCTGACGTCAACAAGAGCGTTGTTAAGGGAGATGAACCCGCTTGGCTTTATTAAACTCTAAGGAGGGTTCATGCGGCTACGTAAGAGCACGGTTGTTCCGTAGTTTAGCTGATCTACTTGCTGGTGCGCTGAAAGTCACCTCGCTGTCCTCCTGTCTTGGAGAGCAGCTTGATGTCGGTAATAACAATGTCACGAGTGACTGCTTTGCACATGTCATAGAGCGCCAGAGCTGCTACGGTCACTGCCGTCAGCGCCTCCATCTCCACCCCCGTGCGGCCTGTTGTCTGGCAACGCGCCATGATGATGGCCGTGTGCCCCTCCTCCTGCAGCTCCACAGTCACCGAGGCATGGTCCAGGGGCAGAGGGTGGCACAGAGGTATTAGAGAGGAGGTCTGCTTTGCACCCATGATGCCCGCTAGCTGTGCTACTGCTAAAGCATCACCCTTGGCTAGCTGGTTGGCACGGACCAGATTGAAGGCTTTAGGGCCGAGGATGACCCGGGCGCTGGCTGTCGCTGTGCGGTGGGTCACTGCTTTATCTCCAACGTTGACCATTGAGGCTTTGCCCTGGGCATCAGTGTGGGTCAGCTGGTCAGACATTCTCTCTTGGCTGGGGGATGGAGATTTGGAGACCGCTGTACTGAAGAGTTCAGGACTGTCCCTTTGGTTGTGACACTCCCTTACGCTCTGCAGCAGTAGATGCCTCTGACTGGGAAAGGCCAACACAGTGCTTCTGAGAGAACTGGAGAAAGTCTGGGTCTTCAGTGGCGTCTGCCTGAAATGGCTGACAAGTCTATGTGCGTGTTTCAGCTGTGCAAACTTGACTGTGCATGTTTCAGAATCATACTGAAGATCACTGACGGTGATTGCATCACTTCTAAATACATCAAGGTTCCTCCCTTGACTGGCATGGTAAACATTTACTTTCGTCTCATTCTGGAAAGAGACCGACTTTGTAGAATCTAGTGCATCTCTGGCAAAAACGCTGTTAGTAAAGTCATTTGTAACTCGGCCACTCCAGTTTAAGTAGTACTGTCTCTGAGACTGTAGGACTACTTGGTCTAATGGAGCCACGTGAGGAGTGGAGAAAGGATGCTCCCTCTGCTCGCCTCGTGACACAGGCTCGGGCTGGCCGTGTTCTCTAGCTAAGAAACAAGAAGAAAATAAGTCAGTTAAACACAACTGAATAATAAGCAAAGAGACACAAGATCTGCACAATAATACGATGATAATTACTGAAATGAAACATTTCCATCTAGCCATCACAATTTGGCCCTCATTTTCCCGATTTCAACTCCAAGAATTGGCTAATATTCCACCCCTGACAGGAGCCATTATAATAAGATAATGTTATTCAATTCATTATCTTTAATGAGAAGGCTAATTGGCATATCATCATTTTATAATAAAAATATACTTTTCTGAGAAGTAGCTCTACAACCCTTTGAATGTCTGGTTCTTATCACCACCTTTCAACAATTCATAAATTTCACGACACCAAAAAGCCATATGAAATCGAAATGCTTGCACGTCAATAACTGATACACTGAATGGAAACTGTATCCTATGATTTTTTTAGTCATACTGCCCAGCCCTAACAGACATAATTTGTTGAATTAAATATGTAAATGATGAAAGATAATGGGCAAATGGATACATTTTTGAGTGAAACCACATATGAAAGCACAAAGTGAGAATGGTTCAGGGGCCTATTACGTACAGCTGTGTCACCCACCAATGAGGATCATTGGCCTGTTCTTCATCTGAGATATATTGAACATGCCTGTGAAGACAAAGGGGGCTGGTTAAATCACACACTTAAAGAAGAAGAGAAAAAACCATGCGTGCAGAACAAGTCAGGGTCTCCACTAGGCCCTATGTCGAATTGTGCAGTAGAGGAGCACTATCCATGAGGAGCATGGGGAGCATTAGTGAAATGGACTGAATCCTCCTCCATTAACGAGAGAAGAAGAGGTGGATTACAGAGAAATTGATGACCTGTGGAGTGTATCTAAGCCATGAGGAGTGGAGAGTGAGCCTCTTTCACTGGAACCATGAATAAGGGAGACACAGTGAAAAGGAAAATAAAAGGCATCATGATGAGACAAAGACAGGGAAAAAAATGGAGTGATGAAAGTAAAAGACAGGGAGCCTTGCAGAAGAGAAGTGTGCAGGGATCTGTTCTGGTAAATACATGTATGAGAGTGTCTGTGTGTGTGTGTGTACCTGCATGCTGTTTTTTTTTCCTCCCCACTGCAGCTCCTATAATCTGCAGAAGCCCCTCATCCGACGCTCCAGTGCGCAAACAATCTCTCAAAGACACCTCGGAGTTTCCAAACAAACACACCTGCAGGACAAAAGTGCACACACACACACAGATGTAAAGATACACGCAGTTTACAGAGAATACAAACCAACAGACCTACACCAAAATTTAGCTAAAGCTCTCTCACACGCACACACGTGCACATACACACACACCCATAGTATGAAGTTAAATACATTTAAAAAAGCAACCTCACACACTGATTTTTCTCCTGGAAGAGAGACATGTTGAGGGGCCTCCTGATTATGGCTGTACACTAACTGGTTTCTAAGTTGTCTCAACTGTAGCCACACAGATTTATCAGAACAAAAAAAGTTAGATTAAAAAGAAGAGCCACAAGCGCAAACAATGGAAAATACATTAGATGATGCTATGCTAAAATACAAAGCAGGAAGTCTCCAGTTTCCTCGTCATTCTCAGTATTATTATTATAGACAGTTCTGGCGTGCAGTGTGCTAGTATGTTATAAATGTATGAATTATTAGCTTTTATGAACTTAAAACCAACCTCTTTTTATCCTTTAGTCTTAAAGGTACAGTGTCAAAAACAACCTCTTTAATTCTATTCCACAATAACATGCTGTGTTCTGATTGACTGTCCTGTACCCTGCCTCAATCAAAAACCAGTCTATGGTGCTATACCCTTATCATTCTGAAGTGAATGGGCAGAGCAAAACTGCTACAGGGCAAATAGGTTGGTAGATATGGCAGATGTGCTTGTTTTCATGACATCAGAAAAAAATCGATTCGAATTTAGTTGTTTTACAGCATAGTTTTTTTCATATATGGAAAGTGGCGAATGAAGCTTCAGCAATACTGATATGCTAAATTAAACTCATATGTCCAAATAATTTTATGAATTGGGCTCCTTTAAGCCAATTAAAACTGCAAGAGTTGCCTGGGGGAACAAATCACTGTCCTCCAAATCTACGCCTTGCCTTCCCCCACCCGCTGATGTGGAAATGTACCTTGAGGTTGCCATCAGCTGTGATGCGTAGACGGTTGCAGGAGCCACAGAAATGGTCCGACATGGAGGTTATGAAACCCAGCTGGCCCTGGAACCCTGGAACCCTGAATGCCTGAGACCACACACACACTGATACACATTAATCAGTCCATCAAACCATGACCAAATCGTGTCTACAGCAATGCTTCATTTGTAACATATGTTTACAACCGGCTGAAACAGGTAACGAAAGCAACTACTGCCTATATAAAGAAGGCAGGAAAGTTCTCCTGAGGATTCTTCCTCCACAGCACTTAAGTTCCCCAGGTATAAAATAATAAAAATGTACTATAATACAATTACAATGATTGTCCTAAGAGGATTGAGAAAGTATAAAAGGCGCAAGGCCAAATTCATAATTTATTTCCAGCACTGAGCCATAATAAATGGCACACTTTAATAGGTTCCAGTGAGGAATCAACATTAGGAATAATTCATGGTCAGGATGATTTATTTATCAAGAGTCTGGAGAGATGCTGACCTTGGCAGTGCCTGTCTCGTCCCCTGGAAGCGGCTCCAGACTGGGCCACTGCTGTTTGATGCGGTCCAGCATCTCTGCGTAGCTCACCATCTTCTTGAAGTTCCACCTATTGCCTGCAGAGGGGGCAAGTCAAACATCACATATTGTCATTCGGGCCAGTGTACAGAGTACAAAGTTTCTAGAACTGTCCTGAATGGTTGGAACACTTTTATTTCCGAGACCATTCCCATCAGCCGGACCCTCTCACAGAGTCAAGCATGTGCTGTTCACCATATACTCACTCTCCCACTTGTGGAGAACTGAGCTCAGTCGAGCCTGTTGGGTATTTTTTGTACATGCCACAAAGCATGACAGGACTTTAAATGCTTAATTTTATCATGTGCACTCCACTCATTTATCCGGGTTTAAACATTTATTTATCACCAATCGGCACCAACAAACAGCACACAGACTGCCCTTCTTGCTGGACAGTAGCAGTTTTGTAAAATGTATGACTGTTTAACTGATTCGAGCACAGGCTCACATATTAAAGATGTATAAGAATTACAGAAGTCCTGTGCTTAGCCATATAGGTGGGTAAAGTTTTTTTTTCATAGGTAATGATAGTCATTTCTTCAAGCGTTGCCTGAAGATCCACCTCTTCAAGGAGCACCTTGGTGAATAACGATGTCTGCCACTTCTCTCACTGCACTTGCATACTACTACTACCATTTAAAAAACAAAAAAAACAACAAAAAAAACCTCTTCCTAACTGTTACCACTAACTCTTGATTTTCTTTGACAGGTGTTATTTTAGGTATTTTTGACTGGTGGTGTTTAGGTGTACTGAGCGTGCGGTATCGTGGTTGAATTGTGGATGATTGACTTAAGTTTAGCTTACATGGCCAAAGATACAGACGTGGACTACTCGAGCACTGATGTACGTCGCTCTGGATAAGAGCGTCAGCTAAATGCCGTAAATGTAAATGTAAATTTCTGATTATCTATACTGTGCAGAAATGTACTGGTATAATATTTTTGTGTGATGTGATATATTTTAGTGTGATCTCTTCTAGATATCCCGTGGACCTAAAACTTGACAAGTTTAAAAAGTGTCCTTTATAGTCATACATGAACACAGCACAGCACAGCACTCAGTGTAAACAGTGGGAAATTCTTTCTCTGTATTTAACCCATTCACCAAGTCAAGCAGCGGGCAGGCAGGGACAGCGCCCGGGGAGCAGTGTGTAGGGGCGATACCTTGCTCAAGGGTACCACAGTGGTGCCACTAGTAGTCCTGGAATTCAAACCCATGACCTTCCAATCAGAGGGGCAACTCCCTATTCACCAGGCCAAAATATATGTTTTGTTGATTTTCTAAATGAAAATAAATGAGTGTGCATCCTCTATAGAGAACACACATCCGTACATTTTTATGCCAAGGGTATTCAAACTTTTAGATGATTGTATACAGCTTTATGGTCTGTTCTGGATTCCTGTTCTGTAATAAGCTGCCTAATGGACATTTAAAATTCAGAAAGCAACTTAACTACAACGCACTCCATGTTGCATTTAAATGTCAAAATGAACTAAGAGGGACAATGAGTCATTATTTGCCCACTCTCTCCATCACAGGCTTTGACAGACAACTCCTTTTAAAAATATCTCTAATAAGCTCAGAGATCGACATCTAACCTTTGCAACATAAAAAAAACTTTACAATATATTTCAACAATAAGGTGACAGCTTCCTCCAAGCAGGAGAACAAGGAAATATTTAATTTTAGATTTAATTTTAGACCAACAGATTAAGTGACTGCTGTAAATATGTCACCAGTGCTGTCAAGGACATATTTAAGCTGATTAATGATTTGACACACTTTTCCTCATTCGTCAATCGTGGCTCATGATTACAAAGTAAGACATTCATCTCAAAGAGAACTAGGGCGAAAGTAACCTGCAACCAGAGGCATGTCAGAGATTCGACCTCTACTTCTGTTTTCTTAAAAAAGTACATTTACATGTTCCTAATTATGATGTGTGTTAATCTGTATCACAGAAACATCAGAAACATACAAGCAATTATTTACCTTTGTAATCAGCGTTAGGAGGCATTCTCAAAAACAGGTGACATTAAAATTACATGTAAGCTTACCATCAAAAGGCATGTACTCGATGAAGCGCACATCCAGAGGCTTCCGCTCAGTAAGAGCCACGAAGTCCAGCAGCTCGTCTTCGTTCAGGCCCCTCATTACCACACAGTTCACCTGCACACAAAACCAGCACTTTACCACATCTACTGATTAAACCAAACAGGTGAAGCTTTCACACTCTCATTGTTATTATAGTGTATAATAATAATAGTTTAGACCATGCCAACATCTGACTGTAGTGAAGAAAAAGACTACATGACTGTAGGAAGAGACAGAACTCTGAGAACTCGGGTTTTCAGGCTGAAGCATCTGCTTTAGGAGAAAAACCTGGACTTCCTCTGCTTTGTGAATAAAAGGAGGACAGAGACAGGGCTGAGAAACAGAGAGGATATGAAAGGGTTCTGGCAAACTTTGCCACGGAAAATGGAAATTTACAGGACGTTAGAATGGAAGGGGAAGGAAAAGAAAGCACAAAAATAATCCCAGCATAATGCTGGTTGAAAAAAAACAATTCAGCTCTTATAGGTCATTGGAAGACCTAACCTATAATATCTGAACAAAAGTATTGGGACACTCCTGTTTTTCAGGGTTTGGTCAGGGTCTCTTATTTCCAGTGAAAGGCAACCTTACTGCTTCAGCATACCAAGACATTTTGGACAACGCCATGCTTCCAAATTTGTGGCCCCAGTGTTTGGGGAAGAACCTTTTCTATTCCTGCATAAACACACGGTTGGATGAGTTTGGTGTGGAAGAACTTGACTGGCCTGCACAGAGCCCTGAATTCAACCTCATCCAACACCTTTGGGATGAACTGGAACAGAGATTGCGATTCAGGCCTTCTCGTCCAACATCGGTGTCTGACCTCATAAATGCTCTATAGAATGAATGGTCACAAATTCCCACAGCAACTCCAACATCTTGTGGAAAGCCTTCCAAGATGAGTGGAAGCTGTTATAGCTGCAAAGGGGAACAGCTCCATATTAAAGTCGATGAATTTAAATGCAATGTCATTAAATTCCCTGTTGGTGGAATGGTCAGGCGTCCCAATACTTTTGTCCATATAGTTTCATGTAATAAGGTTCATAGTTAGAAAACATCCATAGTAAAATGCCTTTGCTTTGTAATTGTGTGGTTTAAACTCCAAGTTTATTAAAGTGACGACAAAACAAGTAACTTCACTGAAGGAAAAAAACTCAACTTTGAATGGAAGCAAATGTAAGATGATTTTAGTCCAAGCATTTTTGAACCATTTCCACTGGTCTGCTTGGCGTGGAATTCACAATGTAAAGACAGCTGGCATTTTCATATTATGTAGAAATAATAATAATCAAATCAATCAATCAAGCAGCGTCATGTTTTATCTTTGACCAACAATTTACAAATATGGAAAAGGAAATTGTTTAAAGCCAAAGTGTTGTCAAATCCCACTGAAAGGGAATTTACACCATTTAACAGCACTGCAAAAGGATTATACAAATAACTTGCTGAATCATTGTACCTCATAAAACACAAAAAATTATATATATATAATGTTACATACGACATTATTAAAAAGGGTGTTTTTACCTTAACAGGATTGTAACCCATTTCAATGGCCCTGTCAATTCCCTCCATCACCTTATGGAACCCTGTGGAGGAGAATGACTCGGTGATCAACCCAGACCAGAAATGTGTCTCCTTTGCTACACATATCTTGAAGATATT
>JBBIGA010000001.1:46187471-46199389 GCA_037576975.1 Alestes dentex | reverse complement strand
ATGGGCACAAATTCCCACAGAAACTCCAAAATCTTGTGGAAAGCCTTCCAAGAAGAGTGGAAGCTGTTATAGCTGCAGAGGAGGGACCAACTCCATGTAAAAGTCTATGTATTTGAATGCAATGTTATCAAAGTCCCTGTTGGTGTTATGGTCAGACCAATACGTTTGTCCGTATAGAGTGCATAGAGAAATGGATCAGTGGGACAATCTGAATTTGAAAAGTGTGGAAGGTGGAAACTCTGGAGCAGAAAAAAAAAGAAATGCTTAAAAAAGATGTGGTTGAAGTGATGATCTGTCATGCGATGTAAATGATGGGTAAAATATATAAGCAAAATACAGTCAAAGTTATGCATGGAAAATATGTGAATCCTCATATTTAGTAAGAGGCTGAATCTCCTTTACCGGCAGTAACTTCAAACAAACAGTTTCCGTATCTGAAGATGAGCCCTGCACAGTGGTCTGGATCTGTTCTTACATCCAAAGTTGTTTCAGTGTGTGTGTTATTGTACGGTGTCCTACTTGAGCCTGCTTCTGATCACGCAACAGCATTTCAGTGGGATTGAGGTCAGGAATCCAACTTGGCAGCTGTAAAGAACTGAGTTTTTTTCTGTTTGAACCACTCTATTGTTAATATAATGGGGTGTTTTTGGATCATTGTTCTAATGCATGATCTAATCACCCCCAAGCTTGACCACAGACGGACACCATGACACCGTGCTGTAGAAACCATTTTAAATTTGTTGGTCCCATAAATCACTGCACATTTATTATCACTTATCATGCCTCACAGATGAGAGGGGGTTTGGTGTTGGTATGTAGTGTTTTGACGCAGTGCTTTGTTTTATCTAAACACAACAGTACTACAAGGTCAAGGTGGCTTATAGGCTTATATCTGAGGCACATTTAAGAGTTTCTAATGGGTGAAGTCCCTGGTCTTTCGAAATGATCAAGGGTGCTTTGACGGCGCATTTAAGAGAAACATACCCATTTCTTTACAGTAGTGGAAATTACCAGGGGTCATGAGATCTACAACACAAAAACAAGCATTTCATTTAATATTCAAAACTACCAATCAACCTGACTGTGTCTTCTGAACTTTAAATGTAATGGTGTTATAAGTAAAATAGTTATAATTCATAAAAATACAGGGGGACTGTTTTGCCTTACTACTCCCAGAAAGCTGCACTTGGCCATGATTGATAAAAAATATTAAAATGCCTTTTTAAAACATGTTGAAAACACATTAAAATATGTTTTAGCCTTGAACTAACCTTACTAACACAATGTGTTATAGAGGTGTACTGAAGGAGCTTTTACAGTCATAAAATGTCTCAGACGTCTAGTTCCTGTCACCACCGTTTAACAATTTTGATTAATGAAGTTAGGTCAGATAGCAGTGTCTGAATGACTTTGTTGACATCTTAATCATTTAAATGATTAATGTATTTGTGTAGAAGTGATATATCTTGTAAGTGTCATTGCTGTACTGAGAATGATCCACCACCCGAGTAATATCAGCTCACTGGTGGTCCTGTGGGGTCTTGACCACTGATGTGCAGAGTAAAGGGATGCAGATGGACTATGGTCTGTAACTACAAAGTGTAATTACAAATGTAATCCACCCTGAACACTACAATTAGACATTTCACATAGAGGCAGAAAATATAATGGAAAAAAAAAATTAAAATACAATCATGACCTACATCCCTGAGGCATGCAGGTAAATGCAGGTAAAACAGATGCACAGAAAGAAATACCATGGTAGAGAGAAGTACTATGGGGGTCTTTTTTATTCTGTGTAAGAAATGAGAGGTTTACTGAAGGAGATGTCTAACTGGGAAATATGGCAGGAAAATATGAGATTCTTGATTCATCAACTTGACTTTGAAAAGTGTCGGTGGGGAAACACAGGTGGAGCAAAAAATATCTGGTTAAAGTGATGATCAGTCCTTGTGTCTAAAGCCATTTTCTCAAAACAGCAATTTAAGATCTGATACTCTTTTAGTGAGTTAAGGCAGATGTCGCCCTCTAGTGTACAAATAGAAAAATGACTTTCTATTGAAACACTAGAATATATGTGGGTGTTCATGTGCTGGGCTGCAATGAGAATTTACCTTAAAGAAATGATTAGCCATGGCTGGGCTTGTGACTAACATGTCTGGACTCGTGACTTTGAACTAAATAGATTCTTGGAGCGTCTTATATATGATCAACCGTTTTGGCAGGGCTAGTCGGTGCAGAGAGAGAATAAAGGGATACATTATTCAGTGCCATGTAACATTGATTCAAAAGCCCTACAGAGCCTCACTCTGCTGCAATGGAAAACACTTAGACAGGTTATGTCATATTGGTAGTGTTTGTTAGGACCAGTGATAGGCCTATAGCTGAAAATCATGGGCAGGTTTAGACACACTACTAAGTTATTTTTTCGCATTAAATAGCCTTTTACATTATATACACCTCTGTCACAGCTTAATGAATAAACTGGATGGTTTAGATGTATCTAAATATATTAAGAAAAGTCAACAGCAATTTGACTTCTTTCAAAAGCATCTTCTTTCAAAAGTTTAGGAACGGAACACTGGCATCAAAGTGAGACTCATGAAGGCCTTTATTTTTTCGGTCTGAAATCTGAAGCTCAGTTGTGAAGAGCAGTTGGGTTCTGCGGCAAGACAACGATCCAAAGCTCTTAAGCAATTCCACCTCTGAGACGCTGTGGCAGGAACTCAGCAACTCAAACAAGTAGTTCACACTCAAAAGCCCTTCAGGTTGTGGCTGAACAGTGGACCATAATTTGACACAACCAGTTAGGGACAGGGATTGTTTTCCCCAGTAAATGTGTAAATTAAGATGTGTTCTCATTTTCCGCATATTTTATATAATGATTTATATGAGGATACCATTTAGTGTTATAAACATGCAAAAACTGGGGAAATCAGGGTCACTTTTGCACTATATAATGGATGACTAGCTCTACCAATTTCTATGTTTTTTTTAATACCAAATAAATATTTTTCCATTTTGTTTCCTGTTCACACCCACTTTTAGTTTTTTTTTTATTCAGGTGGAATTGATTACAAAAATTAAAATCTTTACTTTACATTAACATTTATGGGAATGTGGGCCTCCAGGCCAAAGTTCAGAAAGACTACAGCATTGTTAAATTGTCTATAACAGAGTTTTTCTGTGTGCAGCAAACTCTGCAGTGTCCAAAAAATAGATGAAACATTGTGGTTTAACCTCTACTGCTTCAGAGATACAGCCTATAGATCTAGTGCAGTTATATATTTATACAGGACATTTAATTGCTTACATTTGCAGATTGAAGTTTCTGAGGCTCTTCCTGCTCAGATGATGATAAATGTGCAGATTATGATAAATGTCCTGCTTGTGACCTGGTCTTTAAGACCATGTTATTCCACACAGTGTCAGAAGATGGCAGTGCATGCTAAAACACTGCTTGGTTTAGGGCCCTATCTCATTGTAATGGTTCAGGGAAGGAAGTCCATGACTGTGACCCAGAGAGGAGTCCGGCATGGCCTTTTCACCCACACTGAACTATGGTAAATGTTAGGAAACATTATCTTTTTTTCCCCATAATACCTCATTTTCTCCATCGTCTTATGAATAACATATAAGTAAGTATTTTCATCTCTGAAAAAGGACTTTAGGTCACAGGCAGTCCTAGGTTGGTCTATTTCCATCTACTTTCCCATAAATACATGGATCAAGATTACTCGGTTATCCCTGAAAATGATCAAATTAATTGGAAATTAATTTCCAAAAATAGGCTAAAATTGGCTACATTTTCCAGTTTACTTTCTATACATTTCATCAAACTTTTGTCCAGCTGGAAAGAAACAGCAGATTTTGGACACTGCTGAAGAACTGAAAATAAAGTTTTAAAATGAAGAAGAAATATTAGAAGATTCTGCATGATTACAAGGTCCCGATTCAAATTTAAGCAAATTTATGTGGGGTTTTTTTTCTGTTGTTTGTTCGTTTTAGTCTAATGATCCTTTCAATCGACTCTCAGGTGGATTTAGTCTACTCACCAGAGACGTTTGCACAAACCTGTAGAGCCGGCTTGAGTACTTATGGCAAAAATGGAATATACTGCATGCTTAGAAATACTGAAATTCATGTAAACATTTCACAGATTCTACGCTGCTATGCTGATCAAACATCTCTAAGAAACATTATGTATTAAATTAGAAGCTCCTTCATGAGTGACCCCAAACTTATGCACCCCACTGGATGGTGTATTACATCATAGACTGTCAGTAAATCCCACTTCACTGCTTTATGTGCTTGCTCATGCCAGTTTAAAGGAAGTCTCAGAAGTGAATATTTGGACATGTACCTCTTAGCCCACACTGAGGTCAATTTAAAGCTGAAATTCCTTAAAGATTAGTCATAGCCTACAGCACTGACCACACCGAGCTACATCTCTCTGAACAGCACAGCTTTCAGTCTGTGGTCGACGGAGGACGCTGTGAGCGGTTTCATAAATTGATACTGCAGGC
The DNA here is from genome assembly GCA_037576975.1 of Alestes dentex. NCBI lineage: Eukaryota > Metazoa > Chordata > Actinopteri > Characiformes > Alestidae > Alestes > Alestes dentex. The sequence continues at coordinate 46,194,863 of JBBIGA010000001.1, read as the reverse complement.
TGTTCATATTCATATTCAGCCTTTTATCTCTGTACTATTGGGCCGAATCCAAGAGTTCTGAGCAGCTATTGCAACACTGCGAATTGCAAAACTGACGTCGGGCCTGATTCAATGGAAAAACACGGCAATAATTGAGATGAATTACCAGCATAGGAGTGCCTTATGCACAGATGTGTGACTGGAATGAGCAAAGAAATAAAGAAACAAAAGAATTACATCATGAATGAAGAAACAAGCCTCGAAATTTCCGCTTTTTTCAGTTTATTTGAGAGTAAGACATCTTCACAACAGACATGTACAGCTCCAAACACAACTGCAAAAGCCTTTGAATGATTTTGAAATAGATTTTCACTCCTAACACCGAGATGTCAACTTAGTAAAGAGTCATTATTACATCATTTGATCAGGTTGACATACTGAGTCATCCATTCACGTTCATAAAGTCAGGTACCGAATGCACCTTGCCCACCAGTTCCGCTTGAGGATGCTTTATAGAGTCGGAGGCCTAGAACCGAGTGCTTAACATACCTCTGTGTGTTTTGACATGAACGTTGCGAGAACTCCACAATGCCCTGTGTCTTTCATGTCCCTTGTATTTCTGTGGAGCGAGCCCAAATCAGAGTGGGCCATCACTAAATCATGGAGTTCCTACGTGTGAGTTCACTAATGTCTATAAATATGAATCCCTGTAGGTCATTTATGGCTATTAGTGTGGCTTGTGATTTGTGACATATAACTTGAAAGACCTAAGGTGTCTTTCTGGTTTCTACTAAAAAAATTGTCTCAGTGACACACAAGCCATTGTCAATTGTAAGTAGTGCAGGTTTGCATACAACTATAGGTCAAAACCGACGAGATAGTTGAGGCACTATGGGGGGTGATGGTATCTTATTGTCTATGGAAAACTGGCAGCAAATGGCTTACTGATGGATGAGAGAGGTGCATTCAGCCAAGCATGGACCGACGTAAGAAAAAAAACAGAGAAGTAGCAAATTCTTAACAACCCACCAACATAATCAAACTTTGTGGACAAGCAAAGTACAACTATCAAGAATACCATTTGCATTGGTTTTTATTATTATAATCCATTTAAATAACCAAAGGAACAAACACTGACATACATATTGCTGTTTTTGTTGATGTTTTTTTGTCTTTAAACAGTTAAAAGCAATTAAAAAAGAGAAGAAGATTGGTCGGAAAGCAGGACATATACAGAGGGTTTATAGATGGCTTGCTTAAAGATCTATTGGGGTTCAAGGACTGACAGACAGACAACTCACAGTTGTCATACACTTTCTTTTTTGGTATTAAACTGATTTTTTTTCTGCTATTCACCTTAATCCTCTCTCTCTCTGTCTCTCAAAACAAAACAATCAAACAAACAAACAAAAAAATCTCTTCCAGATCCTTAGTGGCCATAAAATATTCCCTCGGCATAAATAAGCAAAGAAAGAAGGTTCCTTCAAATCTACGCCAGCAGAAGCAGCAGCTGATCTCCAGTCTGGCGAAGACGACAGAGTTCTCTGTCTGCTTCCCAAAGGAATGTCTGAAGTAAACAGTTCAGATATATTGCAATTGACATCCAATCTCCGCACTACACCCAACCTTGTGATAAGAATTCTGAAGCGCCTCGGCATCACTTCGTGATCCCTTGCGGCTCTTTCCATGCCGGGCTATTAGAGGAAAAGCCTCTGAAGCGATCAATCGGAGTTCAGTAACAAAGTGCATCTGGTCCCATGTCTGGCATTTGAGGCCAGCGTTCCAGGGAGATGTGCCCATTTGGCTTGGTTATGTTTTCAGTCCAAACTCTATGAGTCTGCGAAAACGACATGTATGAATGAAGTCCTAAAAGTATTTTAGAAAAGTGAGACATAGTCATCATTGTTTCCATATTAATACCACAGTGTCTGCCCTATAAAAAGCAGTATTGCCTTGTAAAGGGTTGGAGGCTGAACCTAATATGGCTAAAGTTTGTCCTCAGGTACACACCCCTGTGTTCTGACATGTTTTGTACGCCGTGTGCAATTGCTTTTAGTAATGCTTGTGTGGCTCACTCACACAGACAAAAATCCCTGACAAATTCATCGAAGTGTTCTTTTTTTTTCTTTTAATCATACATAGCAAAAATAATGTAAAAGTCTGCAACACTACCAAGGTTCTTGTGCCAGGTATAGATAAGGTCGAAGAGGTCAGCCTTTAATAGTACATGTTTGTTTCGTTCTCTCTGAGACACTGAGGCTCATCCAGTGAACCCTTGACATGATTTCAAAACAGCAGGACATAATATACAACCGGACAATATTCACACAGGTCATAAATACAAAGGGCAGTCATTGGAAATGTCACGCTGTTTTTTTTTTTTTTGTTTTTTTTGAGGACGTCCACCGAACTCTGTAGTGTCCGATCCCAGACTGTACCAAACAAGGACGTGACTTTTTCACACGCTCCCTCTTCCCCAGTCTCTTTTACTGTCCCGATCTTTTCCCAAACGACAGGGAAATACTTTTCCCATCGAGTGCTTTTGTCAAAACTCGTGCCGGCATTCTGCGGGCGTGAGTGAAAATCGGAGGAAAGTTAAAGGTTTCCTCTTTCGTTCTTCTCGACTCTGGTGTCTGCAGTCCAGCCATGTCGTTCTTTGTCATCGCTGAAACGGCGAGTGGGTGAAAAAATGTGAACACATAAACAAAGCCAGAACGAAAAAGAAAAAGAAAAGAAAAAAAAAACTCCTCATTTCAAACCTTTATTTTAAATAAAAGGAGCAAATTAGCCCTTGAGGGTTCTCGGCTTCGTAGAGATGAGGTCCTGGGATGGTTCCCAGCTTTGACAGTGTCTCAGAGAGCCAGCAGGGTGGGCGAGTTGAGCGAGTCTGAGGATTGGTCTCCACTGCTGCTGCTGCGCCGGTGGGCTTTGGAGCATGACTCTGAGGAGGGCGAGGGGCTCTCGGGCTCCAGCATGTTGGGGTAGGTGAAGATGAGGCTGGGGTTGCCAGGGGTGGACACCGGGGTGGACGCGGCCACCACAGGAGTGTTGAGACTGTCGCCGTCTGAGCAGTACATGCCACCGCCCAGGCAGATGGGTTTGATGACTGAGTGCTGGCTCTTGCCTTCGTCGTCATCCTCGTCGTCCTCCATGGGCTCCTGCTTCACCACCACTGGGCTGAGGGTGTTGTGGTGGACCCGTGGGCCCAGACCAGGCCGCATGGTCAGAGGGAGAGGGACGCACTGCTGGGGAAGCGAGCCCTGATGGCGCTCCTCTGGTGGCAGCTTACAGACAGGGTTGTGGGCCACCAGCATGAACTCCAGCTTGTCCTTCTCCTTCTGCAGCGTCTCAATCTCTTTCTGCAGGTCGGCCTTCTCCTCCTCCAACTTCTCAGTCTCCTTTATTACAAAAGACAAAGGCAAAATATGATTGAGACGGGTAAATGAACTACATACACTTTCAACTGCTGCAAAGTTTTCTGTAGTAATTATTCTCTAAATTGAGGTCCCTAAATGGGTCTTGGCTTTGACATTTTGTTCTAGGAAAAACCCTTTAATTCTTATAGAACCTTTAGATTACTTTACAATTTAAAGTTTGATTCCTCATACTTATGATTTTTGAAAATGTCTTGAAAGGGCTTTCCACTGAAAGGTGCTTTAAGGAACCAAAAGCGGTTCTTCTATACTGCTTATTCCAAAGAAGCCTTTTTGGGCACCTATTTTTACAGTGACTTTCTACAATCCTTCTAGCGAACTATGAGTGCAGTGCATTCAGTTCTAAAGTGTTAAAGTTCTTTGTAAGGTACACCCAAGGGAATAGAACATAAATCAGCACAGCACAAACCCATGAAGCCTATCCCTGTTTCAACTCTACAACCTTTTCAGTGCCACATGACACACCCTAACACCAAACAACCACACAATGTACTCTCAGATCTAACCACAACTGCCGCTGTTGGCACACAATGTTATTTAGGGCTGCTTAATTATTAACACAGTTAATAATGACATTATTGCTTATTCTGCCATATATTCCATTATTAAGCTTAAAACTTGTTATTCAGTAACTACTATACACCATTATACTGTATAACTAAATATTTTTGTTGCATTGGCCTGTCTTGAAAAAGAAGGGCGGGGTGGGATAAACAGACACATACGACATGACTAGACAACCAACGATAATTCCCTGGCTGTCGGAGTGGGTCAGGATGAGGAAGAAGGAAACTAAAAGCAAAGCAGCCCTCATTCTTACAAAGAAAGAAAAGGAAAGAAAGACAAGGAGAGAAGGTAGAGAGTACCCTGCCATCACAGCTTTATGATAGCTCCTTATTTGGTGAAGACTGAAGTACAGAAGTGGGGGAGGGAAGGGAAAGGCAATCAGATAGCAGTGTGTGTGTGGGGTATGATGGCTTGCGTGGTTTCTTCTCTCGCACAGTATCAGACGTTTGGTCTCCTCCACCCCCTGCAGCACATTCCTCGCTCGTGGTTTCGGATGGACAGCTTGAGAGGCGGCATTGTGGGGCTAATTAGTTCAATTACAGCACGTATCGTCTGGACGAGGGGCATTCCCACGTGCTGCCAGACAACATTGGGCTTTTATAGCCGCACAGGCCAAAAAAGCTTTGCGGCTGTCTCCAGCCTTTGACTGCAGGCGGGAGCGACTAAAAGTGGCATAACTTCCCTCTCTAACGCACTTATGTATAATAACTACTTGCAAAAAATAGATCTGAAGAAGAGCAGACGAAGTCAAAATGTTGCATTCAATTAAACCTCGTCTTTGAGGAATATTTCTATGGAGTGCAAGCACTTAAATCCTTTTTTTCCCCAAGAATGCATTCAGCCTTGAGGTTTCAGAGATGCTACCACTGCAGACCTTTTTTCGCAGTGTGTGGTACTGTGTGTAGATTTTGTCTCATTCAACACACGCGTGTAAACTCACCCCTTGCAGCATCTCGGTCAGCTCTCTCCTGCGATTTCGGCACTTTGCAGCGGCCAGCTTGTTCCTCTCTCGTCTCACTCTCCGTTTCTCCTCTTCCTCTGGCGTCAGCTGTAACACACAACAGGAGCCATGAAACTAAAATATCCATGGGCACCAGTCATCATCCGTCACAGTGGACTGAATTCTGGTCGCTCAAAAGCATTCGGTGATATACAGCCAGATACATTTCTTGCAGGTACAGTCGTATGCAAAAGTTTGAACACTCCCTGGTCAAATGACATATTTTGTTGATTTTCTCAGTGTAAATTTTAGAGAATCAAATGGAAATTTTAGAGCACAGCGTCTATTTCTTTGCTGAGTTTAACACATCTGGAAAAAACATACAATAAATATGCCATGTCTTTTGCACAGGCTACGTTTTATATTTTCACCCAATATGTTACATTCAGCAAATAAACAGTAACTGTGCAGAATGTGCAGGAGTGTGTCCTCCTCAGGGTTTGTGTTCTTCAATTCATTTAGAAAATCAGCAAGATGTGTTATTTGCCTGGGGTGCCCAAACTTGCAAATAATTGTACATAACTGTCATAAAATATTTCACACGTTTCAAAACATTAGCCAGGAAGCTGAAAAAGATCCACCAGCAATGATGAAATGACTGAGAAGGATGAAGAATAAATGTGTAATAAAATTAACATACAGAATGACTCACATTTCAAAGGTCACCACACCTCTAAAAAATAACACTAATATTGTGAATTGGTTATTACTGTATATTATTCATCATTTGATAATGTTTTTTACTTTAGCGAGTGAATAAAACAAATGAATAAATATCCAATACACTGTATAAGTTATTATATAGTAACAACTAATTCAAATGATCGCATACATTTAAAGTGAGAGCGTGTAAATGTTACATGCAATAAAACAGCAGAAACGCACCTGTTCGTCTCTCTTGCGTCGTCCGCGAGTGTCTCCGATAGAGCGGATGACCCCGGGTCGCGCGAGGGCGGTGTGGCCGAGGAGTCCCGGGCTGCTGGACACGGACAGGCCGTACGGGTGTGCGCGAGAGTACGGGTTGGACATGGAAGTGATGACTGTGGGCTGGACCATCCACTGCAGGTCCTGGCTGGTGGTTATGGCGTTAATGGTGGGAATAAAGGCACTACTCGAGCCAGGCATGTCGACTCTGTACTTCTGTACAAAAAACAGGGAGGAGAAAGTTAGAGGAGTGATGAGAACAGAGATTTGCTTCTCTGATGGAGGTGTGGATGGTTAGCAGCTTTGGAAAAGATTTGAGTAACAATCACAATGACACTCTTTAAAAGATGCAGCCCTCTACGAGCCGATGCAATTTGTTCTTGGTTTCTTGGATATGACTCGTTTTACTCTGTCCACCATTTAACTGCCTCATACGCCGCCGTCATCACAGAGTAATGAATCACACCGTGCAGCAGCTCTGACTACAGTCCCTCGCCTGCATGACCCTCATAGCGACACAGTGACACACTCAGTGAATCATGGGAAAACCCATAGTCCTCCCTGACAGCAGCCCATTAGGGTTAAGATAATAGCCTCTCTGATGCAACGGGAAACAGAGTCACTCAGTGTGTGGAAAGTGAGCAGAAAGGAGGGTTTCTTAACATACAAGCCATGACCCTCACACAGTGGAATCAGGAAAAAAATGTACTGAAAGCCCACTAAATGGAAAAGGCATGTAGGTGGACACAACTCTTGTTTCTCTTCTCTAAAAAATCATTGCTCGAGTCACTTTTACTCAAAAAGTCTCACTCTCTGTGACCTTAACTGTTCTCTTTTCCCTCTCTGTTCCAAGACTCCCTCAGGTTAGAGCTCAGTAACTGCCGCCTGTTGAGTAGCTGAATGTGTTACCTGCAGATACGAGCTACTCATTAACCAGTCCACTTATCAAAAACATGATTAATGTGTAACACTGCAGAGTAAAGTTGGTGGACCTGCTTATCTGAGCCGTGCCGTCGCGTTAAATTACACAGATTATTCCAGTAAGACGGGAAGTGTGCTATATTTAGAGATGGCAGAAGTGCGAATTCCCTCACATTCCCACATCCCAGAGGGATTTCTAACGGGAAGGTGATTTAAGGGGCTTCGTTTACTGCAAGTCAGCTGCTGTGTGTTGGACCACGTCATTTCTGGAAACACAAAATACCAGGATTCAGTGCCAAGTCCCGCGTTTGAGTTTCAAAAAGAGCAGTTCTGTTCTCTGAGGAAGATAGTAATAAGGAGACAGGAATAGTGCCTCACTTGTTTAGGGGGAGATATAGGGTGTATTATTTTATATGTCAAGTCAAGTCAAGTCAAGTAGTTTTTATTGTCATTTCTACCATATACACAGTACATAGTAAAAATATATATATACATATATTAATACATACACATATATACTCATACACACACACACACACACACACACACACACACACACACATTTCT
>JBBIGA010000001.1:46169076-46182071 GCA_037576975.1 Alestes dentex | reverse complement strand
CTCTCTCTCTCTCTCTCTCTCTCTCTCTCTCTCTCTCTCTCTCTCTCTCTCGCATACACACTCTCTCACAGGCACATATAGTCTATCTCACTCGCTCTCTCTCTCTCTCTCTCTCTCACACACACACAAACACACACAGTCTCTCTCTCTCTCTGGTCTTGAGTTCAGTTTGATGTGGAGCTTCAGATCCCCGAGCTGCTCTGTGCGAGTCTGCTGTTGTGTTGTTGTGTTGAATAAGAGGCTGCTGTGCGCGTCCTTCTCCTTCTGTGTTAAGACTGTGTGCTGATTACAGACGTAATAATGATGAGGACGTGGATCAATGTCTCATTTCATTGTAAAGACAAGGCTACCACTTTCAGTACACATATTTGCTTCCTTTGAAGGCCTTTTACAGATATGTGTGTGTGTGTGTGTGTGTGTGTGTGTGTGTGTGTGTGTGTGTAAGAGAGAGAGAGAGAGAGAGAGAGAGCGTGAGAGAGACAGATCATTATAAGTATTTTTTTTATTTCAAAACCTCTAACGCTGTCCTTGATGCACAGAGCCTGGAAGCAGGTGCCTCTGAGCAGTGGGCAGCCGTGGGCAGGAGTAACAGATCCATGCAGAAATGTAGGACTGCATGGCAGATAGATGTCGCCGGTGGTACAAACAAGGTTTAAATGGGGGGATGGGGCTGTGTTTTGGGGTGCAGAGTGTAGATATCTCTGCACGTGTATAACAGTTTATAACCCATCAGACATAGTGAGAACAGTTTTTCTTTTAAAGATCTCATATCACAGAAAACCAAGTTTTTAACTAAACAGTCAATGCAGCATGCAAACATTGTTGAACATTCAAAACATACCATTCACTGCTCAGTCCATATGGTCCATATGAGGCAGCAAAGGCATTTTTAAATGCATTATTACATTGTTATTTATATATATATATCTGACTATTCAGCCTGCAGTGGTTTATACTGCAGCTCATTCTGAAAGTTGTAAATGTTTCCGACCACTTTTTGAATGAGCCACAATAAGGGCAGTCACGCAGAATAGATTATATTTACATGCATCAGACTCCAAGGCACAGCGACAGACTGTTTTATTCTAAATATTTTTTTTTAATTTTTAACCAGCTTATTTTTGTTGGGCAAATGTCACAAATAAAATTTGAGAATGAGTGTTCAAGATGCCCTAAAAACCTCTGAACTAAAAGTGTGACATTACAAGTGGCAGTAAATAAGGCATGTGTGCCTTTAGACGGGCAAGTAATTGAAATCTTGCATTCTTGTTCATGTGAAATCAACACAGTAACACGACGAGACTGTTTTATTATAAAGGACATTTTTTTTTTTTTATCAATCTTTTTTTTGACTAACAAATATACTCCTCTGTTTATACTCCGCCGATTGCACATGAACAGTAATGCAGGACTTCTTATAGTTCTGAAGTCTTCAGTGCATCTGAAACACTTGTTCTCAAATTAGATAGATGTCATGCAAATGTCAGGTAAATTCAGAGCACAGTTTTTTTTTTCTGTTTCTTCCACCTCATGTTCACCACGAAGAAGATCCCAAAGTGCGTTTGTGATTTGATCCCTCTGATCCCATGAACAGATTCATGGTGAGTTTATAGCATGTGAGGAGGTTTTTCGAAAGAAGCGCTTCTGTGGTGACGCGTGTGCTCGGACCTGGCGGACGTCATGTACTGTTATGATCTCTCGTTACGCAGGGAAGATGGACTTACAGCAGAGCGCATGGAGAATTAGCATGAAATCCATCAAGCAGGTTAACAGGTTCACGGTAACTGTGTCCTACAGGTGGGGAGAGTTTAGAGTTCTACATATCAGATTGTCCAGGTTGTCCAGGTGTATTGGCAAAGCCATTTTACCAAAATGAGCTCTTTTCAGAAGCCTTAAACTCTGGTTTTCTACCTTCTTATTTCAATACAGGGAAGTAACACTTTCATGTCACACCCATTCACCCAAGTGGCTGAATCTCAGTATACAAGAATCCAAGATAAGAGAACGTCACTGACGGAATGAAAAAGGAGGATTTGAAAGGACCTACTGATGCACAGTTATCTCGTCTGCTGGCTGACTTAAAGCCAATCCTGTTCTACTCAAGCAAGAGGACAATGTTGTCATTAAAGGATTAACACTCTGGCCCAGATTATATTATTAGACATATTCCTGCAGCCTAATCTGATAACGCTTTATGCTTTATAGCACATGCATGTTGTAGAGCCTTGACCGAGGCAGCATAAGGTGGGTGCTGATTAAAGCACACAACATACATACCACAATTTGACCCATTATGTTTTTAGCTGCCCCAAATTATGCATTTATTTTGGTGCCGAGAAACTTGCACGCAATGGTTCATGTCACATGCATTTACATTGTTCCATGCATTTGTCATAAGCAGAATTGATTCATGTAAACTACCACAGCACAAAAGAGGAATACAAGCTCATATCTCTCCTTTGAAAGAGCTGCACCGGCGACCTGTGTTGGTCATTAGACATAATATTAAATGCTATGCAACCACACGCAGTATTTTGACAGTACACAGAGGAGAAGTTCAGGTTGTTCTGCGATTCAGTATGGTTCTGCTTATTTATACAGCTTGCAGTAAGCCCTGCTGTGTCCTAAACCACATCCACAAGTCTGCACCAACTTAATGAAGAGCTGGATGCGGTCTGAGCTGGTTAAGAGAAATTTTGGGTGACTGCAGGATGACTATTAAACACAGCACTGAACCGATGGGGTGAAATGAAAATTGTGTACATTCGTCCTGCTATTCCTTTATCTTGACAGAAATGCTCTACAGCTCTGTTCGGAGCGTGATTGTGTTGATACTGTTTAATATGCTGTCCTCAAACACTGATTAGTCCCTACACTTCTCTACTGTCTACTCTCAGTCCCACTCTCACACCGTGCACTGCAGCTTTTCCAGCGGACTCGTCGGTTCATGTTCATTCAGTAACTCTACCCAGTTGACTGTTCAGTATAGTATTCAACACTAAGCTTAACTAAGCCAACTCCGTTTCGGCGGGATCCATCAGCCCTGGTCTATATGACCTGTGTGTCTGGGTGTGTGAGTGTCTCTGAGGCTGCTGAGCAGATGCCTTGTGGATTACCGTGTGGTAAGGACAGCTGATACAGATTAGCGACCCGACTATCTCTTCAAATTTTATTTGCAGGTTTCCTTGGCAACTAATGCTGAGCAGTGCAAAACAGCAGACAGCCACAATGTGAACATTCCAGGCCCAGGGGGAATATGAGACTCCGGGGGGAGTAAATGAATTCATGCAGGAACATTTCCACTGATTAGGCCAGTCGCATTACAGGAAAGATTGAGCGACTGAGACACAGCACTGGTTTGTCAATTGTACATCATTTACCTGCCGTATGATATCCACTGCTTAGGTAATGCATTTATGATTTGTGTTGCTGACATTTCCTTTTCTGCTCTGTGCATTGCAGATTACTATCAGTGGTATTAGGGGCACTCTGAGATTTTTTATATTCACAAAATGCATGTTCTTATAAGTGGGACCTTTCCATGTGTTGAAGTGGGTAAGCAGTTCATCTACATCTGCACTTACTGAGGACAGCACACAACAATGTGTCCACTGAAAACCCCCCAAAACCACAAGCTTGGCAACAGAATATGTGTGTTTATTTGTTTGTGAATGAAAGAAAAACCTGGTGACCTCTCTCCAATGACTCAGTGTTGTCATGGAAGCTGGCATTCGATGTTTAGTCTTGTCTTAATAAGTCCACCAAATGCTCTCTCCAGCCTAGTGGAGCCATCTCGACAGGCATGGGCCGATCAAGAGTGTTATATCCGTCATGACATCATCCCTTCCTGCCACTAAAAAGACGGTTGCTTTACCTGCGGCTCTAAATCGCTGACAGGAAGAGTTAATTTTCAACCCAGAAAAGTGGCACTGATACCCTAATGTGTTGTCTTCACATGCAGAACGTCTGTGCTGTGGTTTGGAGAGACTGCAACTACTAGAAAAAGCCATGTTCCTGCTACAATGGAAGGAAGTGCGTCACAGATGCATGGCTGACTTGAAACAAAGAGCGACGGAACGGTGCGGTGGCTACTCAAAAACAATGGGGGGGGTGAGAAGAGTGTGATGGAAGAACTGAACAAATAGGGGAGAAAGAGGAGAGGTGGGGGACTACAAAACAGGGCAGAAAGTGTCAGCCTCACTTTTGAGGGGTCTTCCCGTAACATGTTCATGTTCGGTCAAGGGAACTATGACCCATCACAACAACTCTCCGTTCCGAGAGTGAAGTGGAGGAAAGAAACAGGGGCAAGGCACTCCTTCGCTGTTTATTTTTCTCTCTTGCTCCAATAAGTGTTTTTCATCTAACGGAACGCAAAGGGAGAGTTAGTTTCTGGTTGTTGTTGACGTCGGCGCACAAGGTTTACAAGAAGTAGGCTAAGAATGGAATGGGGGGGGGTTGTCTTGCAGTATGGAATGTTAATGGATTTGCTTGAAACACAAGTGCACCTCTGTTGTTTGACTTTCAGATCTGATAAGGTTCCTGTAACGCCGTCCGCATCCCGTCTCTGTGTGTAGCACACAAGGCTGGAATGCAAAGTTGAATGAGTGGGACACAAAGTCGACGTCCCTAGAGCAGGTGCAACTCACCACAACAAGATTTGCCTGTAAGAAAGCAAAGCATAGAGGGGATGTGAGAAGTGTTGTATTTGGAGGAGGGGGGGGGTGGATGGGGGTGTGGCGGCTTGTTACTTCTCAATTTAAAACACCAAAGCTTTTAGATGGTTCATTTAAATCAGTTTATGCCAGTCAATCTAAAATGCCATAATTATGTAGTCAGTAGTCAGCCAGGATTTCTATTCATTATAGCGAAGCAAGAACGAAGCAGATATTTTCAGCAATTGCAATCTTCAGCGTCTGAATGGCAATTGTGCAAGTTTGGCATTATAAGTGTCCCTTTTTGACCCTCTAACCTAAGAGGACTTAACACTGTGCCATTGCGAAGCTGTGACCCCGATTACCACTTTGTCAAAACACACTAGACTCACTGCCTGTCACAATGGCTGAGCCAATATCTGACACAATCTCAAGCATCTACTCTTCACAGTCTGAAAGCTTCCACTGTCTTCTCACATTTCATTTGTTTCTTAGATCTCATTCCTGGCTGCAAATTTGTAATAAAGAAAAGCTTTGAGCCCGCACTGCACAACAGCCATTGTTTCACACCATGTCTGGCCGGTTGGTACAGACATAAAACATCACTTATCTCCACCTGCTCAGCTCTATCACTTGATCTCGACAGAAGATCAGGAGGACTGAGCAGAAAAAGAAGCACAATATTTATGTCTGATTCAAAAACAAGCAGCAGAAGAGGTAATGCCGACAGATACTGTCAAGTCCATTTTTTAAACAGAGAGATTCATATTTGTGTTTTGAACACATTTTAGACAGAGTGGAAGCTCTGGAAAATGAGGGTCTGCGGGTCCCTTGCTGTCGACTACTCTTCGGGAGCATCCATTGCTTACGGTTGAACTGAGGCTTAATGTGAGTGTTGAAATGTGGAAAATTTAATTAGACTGCCAAAGGGGGTTTGTGTCACTTGGCACGAGTGAAGCAGGGCCACCTCCCACCCACCCATCCGCCGCCTCAGCTAAGCTGCTCTCTCTGCCATGGGGGTCCATGCGGACCTCGCGGGCATGACCTTCAGGCCAGGGGGCCATGAGCAGAGGGCAACAGCTTACAGCTGTGCTGTCGTCACGTGTGCAGAGCAATCCAAACCATTTAACAAGTGCTCTTGTACATCTCAGCCCTGATTAAGGGTGTTTATAGCTACCATGTCCAAGTAGGGCCGAGGATTCTGGGGAATCATGTGTGTACTGAAGACTTCTTCTTAACGGAATTTCAGGGCAGTTTCGATTTTGCTCTTTGTACAAGAAAGCAACCGGAAATGAAAAGGTGTTCTAAAGTCTTTTTTTTCCATAGCTGCAATCGTCAGATGCCGTTTCTATTGAGCCGTGAAGGACAGCGGCAGTGTAGTTTATTCACGACACTGTCAGCTGCTGCACAGGTTTCTTAGGGTGGTAGAGGTCAAACTGTTTAGTGAAGTTTCCATAACTATGTAGTGTACGGTGCTTATTTAGTGATGGCTGATAATCAGGTATCTTACATCGTGCTAATGGTGCACTGCAGAGCTCCAGTCTGGATCCCATGTCATTGAGCTTGCATTACTGATACTTATGTCACAGTGAATAAGTGCAGGTTGAATGTATATGCTAATCACACCAGACCTGTGGTCGCCTCCTCTGTAGACTAGGCCAGGCAGAAATCTCTGCATCTCTGAAACCTCTCTGGCTGAAGAGCTTAAAGTAGGTTGTTTTTTCCCCTGATACTTCTCCGGCAAGTCTAGACATCTTGAGGCGTAAGACCACACTGCTTTTGACCCCCAGTTTATCTGACAAATATTAGGATTGATAGGAATGAAAACATTCCAGAGGTAATAATTACATTTTGAGCCGCTTTCCTAGACAGGGGATTAAGCTTAGTCTCAGACCAAATTGTAATGTCAATGGTGATTCACCAGTGAAAAGTCTGTCTATTGGACTACACAGTAGAACCAGCAGTGTTAAACCAACATCTTAAAAGTCCCACCCCAAACAGAGCTAAAAAAACCAAACACTGTTGACAGTGTTCAGGTTTTAGTGTTAACACCGAATCGTGTTAAAAAGAACACTTGCAGTGTAGTACATTACACACTCTTCATTAACACTTTGGGGCATTTAACACTCCTGGTGTTGTTTGTACTCCAACACCAGCGGCAGAAGTCCCCCAACACCCCTGGCTGTCAGTTCAACTCTGCTGGAGTGAATAACGTTTAACACTGACAGACGTTTTGTAAGGCTTGTACATTGCATCGAGTTAATCAGTTCAAAACCTAAAATAGAGTTTGTGGAGAAACCCACCTTCACTCAAGGATTCCAGTCTCCACGGTTGTAAACATTTTTGGAAGGGTAAACAGAGGGCCCCTGGCCTCCTGATCCACTCCGTGCAGCTGTCTAAGTGACTCCGACTGTGTGTCACTCCACCTGACAGGTCTATCAGTGAGACAGGCCATCAGAACATGTCCTTCACCTTGACAGCTCCACAGCAGCCAGCGCTCAATCTGCCCTGACAGCCGGCAAGGTAGCGCTGCAAGCAGGCCACAAAAAATGTTCTCAAGCTGAGGAAAAGGATGAGATTAAGAGAGATTGTAAATAACACAGAAAAGTAGAGGAAAGGCCGAAAAGACAGGAATGAGTTAACAAACAGAATAATTAAGAGAAGAATAACATTACATTCACAATCATAGTTAAGTTTATCACGATAGGCTTATTTAAAATGATAGGCTTTAAATGACAGGCTTATTATTTAACTGTTAATACTTTTCTTATCAGTACATATAGCTCTTGGAAGTTACATAAGGTGAGGAACTGAAGTGTAGACCCATATACAGAATGGATTTCGTTGACATATAGAAACCTCTGGAATGTGAGTGAGTGCAGTCTTGGGCAATACAACATTCACAATGAAGTTCCTCCATTAAAAGTAATGCGTGGTTCATAACTGGGCTTAATCCATGTTCAGGGAACTGAGCGCTAGTGTTTGTGTTTAACATTCAATGTGCCTCCATCATCTGCTGGACAAAATATCCTGAGAGTGAAACCTTGACAGTATTATGTGAGGTTACATAAAGCAGCAAAACAAGTGTAAGATGTGTCTCGGCTCCTTAAATGCGAATGGGATGCTGAGAAATCACTGACCTTATCCTCCGCGACTGAGGCTGGGAACAGTGACTTTATCGTGCAGCTGGAGATGGTCCATCCCAAATGGGGTGTCAATCCCTCCTAATTCCCCGCTAAATAGTGGGGAAGCCAAAAGCCGCGTGCCAGGCCTGAAGCACCTGAGGGGCCGTGCTTGTGTAAATCCATGACAGGTTTAAATCGAACGCTTCTGATCGCAGCCCAGAGGAAAACAGAAGAAAATCTGCATTCATCTTGTCAACCCCTCATCAAAAACAAACCTCATTTAAAAAAAAATAAATAAAAATACACGCCCAAGCAAATTGAGGGGGAGACAAAAGCAGAAACCTGGTAGTGCCAGAGCCAGACTGCTTTTGATCCGCTTAGCATGGCTTTCTCCTGCCTTTTGATGCATGGCTAGGAGGAGAGTAATTAGCAATTAACAATCAGGGTTTAGAGAGTGGAAGTTATTATCGACCAGGAGGGAAAAATATCTCGAACGTTGACGGGGAGAGTGGTAGAATATCCGTGTGTCGTTAAATAAGGCGAATAGAGAGAGAAAAAAAACACAGCAATAATTCTCTCGTTTCCACGACATCTCGGAGGCCATTTTTTCCCTGCTCACAGATCAAACGAGCTGCAACAAAAGGCCCCAAATCCCCCCACTCTCTCCCGCTCTCTCTCTCTCCCAAATTAGCTAAGCCTCTCAGCTCCATCATCCCAAACACGGTTCACGTCAACAAGCCCAGCCACGTAGCCGAGTGCTGCCGCCACCACTGAAATCCCCAATCCCCCCAATCCCCCCACCCCCTGCTCCCCCACTGCAACAAGCTGATGAAGAGGAGAGGGAAGGAGAAAAAAAACCCTCTCACTAATGTCACTCTGAATTTACAGGACACAAAGTACCCAAAAGAGTTCCCAGAACAGGAAACTTTTGTCAGGCTTTCTTCTTTCCCTAACCTCCTTCACCCCCACAGCCCGACTCCCCCTCTGTAGTGTTTGTCTTCACCAACTTTTGTCCTTGTGTATGTCTTTATTTTCAGCCGAAATATGACAAATAAAAGAGGTTGTGAGGGAAGAAAATTGCCGGGCCTGACAGCTCGGGGAAGTCTTCGGTGGTAAACAAGCGAAGGCGGCGGCGGCGGCGGCTCCCCCAGCCCTCGGAGCCGTGCTGACATATTCAGGCCTGCACAATGTTCCCCATTTCGCTCCGATTAGCTCCCGCACACAGCGCTGCCCTGTCTGCTTAGCGTCTCCGGGGACGAGGGGCTGATTCAAGACGGCACTGAGGATTCTCAATCATTTTTCCTTTTCTTCTTGCTCTGTTTTCTCTCCACATCAAGACTCCAACACGTTCTCTTTTAAGGTTGGAGTTCAAATCCTGGTTTGAACTTGATGGCTCACTGATAAGGCAGCGACGCTCTCGGTTGGGGGTCAGGAAGTTTGTGTGTGTTTTTTTTCCTCTGCCCTGAGAAGTTCCCCTGTGTTTCTGAGGTAAGGTGAGGCTGAGAGGCTGTGGCTCTCAATGAACCAGGCCTCAGGGCGATAGCCCCAGGAACCAGCCCTTGGCTCTGTGGAAACCGAGAGGTTCCACTTGGTACGTCGCTGTAGAGTTGAGCAAATGTGTCTCAGTGGGGACTGAGGAACCACTGTCTTTACTGAGCCCTCCTGCTGTACAAAGCTGCCATGAGAAAACCCCTGCAATATTCTAACCATACTGGATTTCCCTATGTTCTCCTGAGAGTTCCACACTGACGTGATGAGTTAACGAAGGCCTGATTTCATGCTGTGACAACTGTTGCGATGTTAATAACAATGTCAGCCTCTTAAACGGAAAGGGCTGGTATGTGGGTCTCTCATAACTGTATAACTCACTTATTCATTTCATAGTTAAAGGGTAAGCTATGCTTTAAGGGGATAATTAACATAATAGAGCACAATTAACATGATATGGAAACTAAACAGGGAATTCCACTGATTTTTATGGAGAACCTTACAGATTTCGTTACAATGATGATGACAGAAACCAAGGTGCCCACAGGTCTACAAAATAAATGTAGCCCTTTTATTTACTATCCAAACCCACCAGAGAACCTACAGATGTAATGTTGATGATGGTAAAATAGACCACTGTCATCTGGAAAGCGGAAAACATTTTTTTCTTGCACTACTTTACATTACAACTCCCTGTATGTACTCCTCTGCCATGAAAATATTTCACGTCTACAATGCCATGCACCGCTCTGCTATGAATGTTGTATTTAAATTATGTTTTAGGTTAAACTACTATCAGAAACCAGGCAGTGTGGCTGTAACCTTTTCATATATTAGCTTTTTGTGGGAGCTCTAAGTTTCAGATGTCTGGTTCCTATCACCAACACTGTAACTTGGTATCCCTAAAACAGAGCATTTCACTTCAACCCTCCGTGAAGGGCTTCTAACCATTACATTATGAATACATTTAGAACATTTGGTAAAGTTTGTAATGGGTTACAGTATGAAAAAAAAAACTAAAAACTGTCTTTTTTTAACCTTCAAATGAAAGCCAATCAGCTTTATGTCACCATGTTCATGGTTGACTTGTCGCAGGTTATTTCATACATTTAGAATGAGTTGCACCTTGGCTGAAAAACTTCGAGTAGCTACAGTAGAACACCAGGATTTTCCATAGGCTAAATCACTCGCTTGGAACGATAATGCCATGGCAATTAATGAATCTAAGCATCGTTTAAATTGCCAAGCTTCTTATTTTCTTCGGCCTGCTGCCATCGAGATGGTTTAAATAAGGCAGGATTAGTGGGTTTAGCGAATTAACAGCCAAGTTGGCAGGCAAGACCTCTGTACTAAAAGTAGAGAGCAGGGGGGGAAATGCATCTTCCAAAAACAAGCTTGAACTACACCCCATTTTACGGCCAGGAATCCGTGTCCTCAACAGCCCAGGTAGAGTACTTACATTTGTGTGATCATTTGTGGAACAAATGTGGACTTCGCAATGGTTTTTCTATATGCATATAAACAGTTTTACATGAAACATATTAAAACTGCCCAAAAATCTTTACATTTTATTATGTATTCAGGCAAAAGCAGACATAATGTTTTGACTTACATGTAAATCGCAAAAAACAAATAAAAATTGTGATCCAGTGCCGCCTCAAAGCTCACCCAATAAAGTCATCAGCATCTAAGCCGTCTCTCTTTAAACGAAAGCTAATGTTCCAAAGCCTGACGAGGCCAATTTGGAAGCGGGTCGAGAAAGGTTACCCTGCAGAACATGGATGGAAGCAAAAACAGACTAAAAGAATCTTGCTTTTAATTCTTTTATTAAGGGACTCGATTCTATTAAATGCCCCAAATACATTCATCCCACAGTTCCCAATTAGACATGACAGTTGCTACATTACGAACAATAAATATAGCAGTAGGCCGGCCCCCAGGCCTACAAAGACCCTTGACAATGACCCTCGTGCTTAATGATGAAAAACAAGCAAGCACACACTGGCGTTTTCTCTCTCTCTCTCTCTCTCTTTTTTCTACGCTTTCTCTTGCACCCTCCCCCTCTCCCTAGTTGTGCATTTTGTTCATGCAGTCCCTCAGCACAAGAGGCTGCATCTCTTCCATCGCAGCGCTCACACATGTTCACTCTTCACAAGAGCATTATCGGCAACACTTATCAAAGTGTCTAATAAGATCAGAGGCAAACATCATGTTCAAACACTAACAGATCAGATAAGAAACACAAATGCCCACCCACCTTCAGCACACACGCCATGCATGCACGCACACACAAATACACACCGCTTCATTAATCGTTCAAAATGCAGTGCAACTCTGATTGATGTACCCAGATGCTCTGATAACTAACACAAAAGTAACTGAAAAGTATTCTGGTTCCACACAGACCACCATAGTCTTTCAGATTGGGTGTGTTAGTCCATGACATTTGATGTCCAGTCTGGGAATCTGTGATGAAATTTATTTTGATATTTGATTTTGATGTATGTTCCTGGGCACACTATCTATATGTAGAACCGTGTAATATTCAACTTTGTTATGCAATTTGTTCAGTATGCGTAGGATGAAGAGAGAATCAGGCTCAGGTTGGAAACAAGTTTGATTCTAATCTCAAAGAAGTGCAACTATAAATTGGGATTTCACTGTTTAGTTGAACTTCACTGCAGTGGCGAAAAGAGGCTGTGAGAGCAAGGCCGTAAATGTCAAAAAATGGTCAATGAGGAAAACACACCTTTCTGAAAATGCTAATTTCTCCCAGCTCCTAATTAGGGTTCAAGATGTGGTTTAGCACAGAGCTAACAGCATTGCACATGAGCATTATTTTAAATTCTGGACTAAATACAGACATCTTCCATGTTTTGTCTGAAGCCTGCAACTGACAAATTAGCGCGCACACACACACACACACACACACACACACGCACACACACACACACACACACACACAATAATTCATCCCTTGGATGAATTATTTGAAGTATTTCTAGTGTTTCTTTCAGAAAGAGTCCTAGTAAATATTAGGTGCCTGCTTATATTCACAGTCAACCCATGATGCCCAGAGTGTTGTTTTCCTCCTTTAAGTTGGTTCAAGCCAGTGTAAATCAAAATGTGGTTGATTTCTCTCACTCTGAAAGTATGTAGGTGATAATGTGATGGACTTCAATCCAGTGCCTGAAGGCCAAACTACTAGGAGAGCTCACGTAGCTAACTTAGATACCACAGA
Source organism: Alestes dentex (assembly GCA_037576975.1). Taxonomy (NCBI): domain Eukaryota; kingdom Metazoa; phylum Chordata; class Actinopteri; order Characiformes; family Alestidae; genus Alestes; species Alestes dentex. Next base: position 46,169,565 of record JBBIGA010000001.1, on the reverse strand, counting down.
GAGAGGAAATCCTGATTAGATAATTTTCCTTTGGGTGTTTCAAGTGATTAACTGATTCCAACTATTACTATCTCAATAAGAAAAGTACTGCGGCGCTTCCCAAACACAAACACGATCCCAAAAAAATGACTAACTAATAATCTTTAGGTCTTCTCTGGAGGCCTAGAAAGCCCTGGAGGTTCCTCTATGCTTCTTTGTTGCCAGTGAAACCAATCCAACAAAACACATCCAAAGACTGGGTTTTTATATTCTAGAATGGCAAAACTGTTAAAGGGGACATATTATGCAAAACTCTCTTTTTGCATCCTTTTATATTTCCATCTGGGTCTCTTATGCTCCTATAAAAACTCTAAGCGCGAACAAAAACATCCATCCGTTTTCTGTGAATCGACTGAATGATTTTGGTGTCAGGAATCATATGCTTCTATGAGCCGTTTGGATGGCTCCCTTATCCTGACGTCAGGATGAGGAAATTTGCATAGAACCACC
>JBBIGA010000001.1:46156026-46168976 GCA_037576975.1 Alestes dentex | reverse complement strand
TCATTTTGAAAGGGACTGAAACTGACAAGAATAGAGCTGGTGAGATCTCTTTATGTGAGAGTGATTTTGTGCAAAGACCTTCATGAACATGTTTTGTATAGCCCATAGTCCTATTATAACTTGTTTATAAAGAGGTATAATTTGTCCCCTTTAATGTAATTTCAAAGCAGACTGGAATTCCCTACAAAGACCATCCCTGTAAGTCCTTGGGCTGATAAGTTCAAACTCTACATTTGCCTACCTCTGTATCTGATTTAGAGATAAATTTTTCTGCTCTCTATAGTTATATGTAGGAGAGCTAATTAGAAAAGTTCAGATGACGCTAATGGTTCAAACAGAAACCTACAAACGCGTAGGCCTTTAGTGATGGAGCTAAAGTACCCTTACTTACCATAACCAGTCCCCCACAGCATGAAAAGAGAGCGAAATGTGTGCCATGGAAGACTTACTGTGGAAAAGAGATGGCTTTTGGTGTGACTGAATTTGAGAGGATGGTGGGCTGATGGTTGTACTCACCACCTCATGTTTGTGCTTGTCACTTTGATGTCACCAGTGTGTGGTAATAAAGAGATGATGCCTGAAGTTACGACCTTTTACGTGTCTGTACATTAACTGTGCAATCAATTTTAAGCAGTTGTCCAGTGCTGAGAAGAAAAAGGATTTATTCAGGCTGTTTCCTGTAAAGAGACCAGACATAATCCAAAAACATGATGAACTTAAAAAACAAAAACAAAAAAAAAAACATTTAAAAATATCAAATAAAAACACAAAGAAGTATCCATGTGTTGATGGAGTCATAAAGAGTAGTACATAACTGACATTTCAGTTTCTTAACAGCTTGCCCAAATCTGTTTAGTAAACAGTACAGTTCAGACTCTCGTCAGTTCCGAGCAGAACAGTAAATATTTTTCATATAGGCTCTTCATTGTGGCGTCTGAGTGCTGCTCTGTGTTCTGTATCCGAGATCAAGGCCAAGTCTTCTCTTCAGTGCAGATGTTACCAGCCGTTTCTCTTCATTTCATATGTGCAGGGTTTTCCTCTTAGACTTTTCCTAAATCTACAGCTTTCCATTGGCAAAAGCACCCTCCTGGAACTGAGGGATGAAACTCTTGAAGTAAGCTCTATATAGAGAGGGAGAGAGAGGCAGAGTGGGAGGGGGAGGGGGAGAGAGAGAGAGATGAAGTGAGAGAGAGACAGAGCGAGAGATGGAGACAGAGAGAGACACAGAGAGAAAGAGAGAAACAGAGAGTGAGATAGAAAGAGAGAGACACACAGAGAGAGAGAGAAACAGAGATAGAGAGAGCGAGAAAGAGAGAAAGTAGAAAGAAAAAAGTATTTTTAAAAATCACAGTTTTTAATTAAAAAACCCTCAAAAAACAACAGAAAAAACACAACAAAGCAATACAGCATTCATTTGCCATCCTGGGATTTCCGAAGTTCACTTCATGGAAATTCAGCTTTTATCCTTCATGAAATACAATCAGGAGCTCCTGATGGAATTCTGCAAATCAATGGGAAGTCAGGAACCAAAAATGTGCTTTTATAACTGTATTCTTCTAACCAAGACAGCGAACTTAAAACAAACAAAAAAAACCCCAAAAAAACCTCAAGATGTTCTTGTGTAAAAATGAAAGCAGATGCCCTGGATTTGCTCATTTTAAAGTGCTCACAAAACAGACATAAATATTGCTTGTCACTAATATGGTAAAGTGGTGGTTCTCAAACCAGTTCTCAGACAGTTCACCACTTCTCAACCCCCCACCTCGTTCCCTACAGTCTACATTTTTGATCTGAAGCCAATTCCCAACACATCGGGACAGAGGAGAAGTTTGAGAACTACTCTTATAAAAAACAGACCATCCAGCCTGTTTGTTCATACAGAACCAAAGGCAAAACTATGCTGGTGAAATATGATAAGATATGGACTTTCTATTATGGAGACCAATGTACAAACATTGCGAATTCATTATCTCCAGCATTTATCACGCTCTCCAGCGGTGAGGTGTGGCTATCCATACAGGCCAAAGGTGAGAGTAATATATTTCACCAAACAACTCAAGCCCCAAACAAAGCAGGCCAGAGTTATGAAAGAGATGGAATCCACTAAGGATAAGGGGAATTAGCAGATTATCTAGGGTAGTGAAAGAGACCACAAAACAATGTGTTCTCCTTCTGTAACTGCATGGTTTCGACCAAATGACCAATTTATGCAACTCTTGTTGTGTTTGACAAGTTTTATAGAACAAAAGCCCAGACAACATGAAATACAGAAGCTCACAACTGAGACTGAATATTATTTTAATTTTCAATTGATTTAATGAATTGAATGATTAAGACAAGTTATCTGTTTATCTACATATCTTTGTGTATATCTACAAATCTCTCTCTCTCTTTCTCTCTCTCTCTCTCTGTGTATGTATGTGCGTGTATATATATCTCAAATGTATTTTTTGAACTACCTGTACTAGCGAAAGCTGAACCCCAGGGGTGGGAGACACAGATAAATTGAGCCGATCAATGAGAAGCAAACTAACAAATGCAACAGCAAAAGAGAAAAATCTTCAGTTTCCCTCAAGAGCCTCCACTCCACAGTAATGGAGGAGTTGAAAACACTGACTGATTATGTGATACACATTGGCTGGAAAATGCAGTCACTACTGCTTTCTCTGGATACCAGTGATGAAAACTGGAAACTTTGACCTCTATGGAAATCACATGGTTCTCATGTTCAGGTTTGTGTCAGTCCTGCATTCAGTCCATACTGACAGTGAAGTTATTAAATTATTGATAGCAATAAAGATATTCTGATTACACATATTTTGTTCACACCAAGAGCTAGAACAAAATGACATTAAATTACGTTTTTTTTCTTTAGGACAAAATTTGAACATATAACACAAGCTATTGGTGGCCTAGTGGTTAGGGAGATGCCCCAGTGATCAGAAGGTCATGGGTTTGAACCACTGAGTTACCCTTGAACAAGGTACTGTCCCCACACACACTCCTCCCCAGGTGCTGTGTCTCTGACTACCCTCTAGTTCACAGGGCGATTAGGTTAAATGCAGAGAATTTGCAGAGGATTTCACATTGTTCACACTGTGTGCTGTGGTGTGTACACACGTGACTATGAGAGGCCACTTTACTTAACTAAATTACAACATGTGAAAAAAAAATTTAAATCAGCTATTTCAGTTGCTAGACAGACCTTGTCAAAATACTTAATTTTTACATTAACTTTTAAATGATATATTTTGTATGCATGCACATAAAGCACAGTATTTGGAATCAATTAGACTTTTTTTGTGCAAAATAATAAAGGCTGAAAGAGATTTTTGCTGACAGTGTGTAAAGCTTGTCCATCCTCTCCATATTTACCTATACTTAGAATTATGATGCCTTTTTAAGCAGAGAGAGAGAGTAGAACTCGAGATAAGGCCAGGCTTACTTGGCTCTCTTGGCCATCTCGTTGCCATCCCAGCGCGGGCTGTAGGGGTAGGACTTCTGCACCTGGGAGTACAGCTGTCCACTGCTGGTAAAGTGGTAGATGGACTGGAAGATCAGTGTGGGCTGGTCTCGTGGGAAGTACAGAGGCAGGTCGACTAGTGAGAGAGAAAGAAACAGAAAGCGTCTCATTCTAAGCTCCTACGCTGAAGATCAGAACAGAAATAACAGCATGAGGCACGTTGTGCACAGATATAGCTCTGCAACTGGTCAGGTGCTAGTCTGTCAATCAAACACTCACCGTGAACCAGGAAACAGAAATCTTTCCACATGAGCAGAAGAGTGAGCTTCGTAAAACCTACAGCATCATATTCAACCACCCCCCTGCACAGGAACAACAGAAGCATCACAACACTCGTAAAAGTCTGCATAAGTGCTTAGAGTCACACATTTTATCAATTTGAAACCACCTGAGATCTTGTAGGCCTGTGCTGGGAAATGACAGTTGAGGTAGTCACTCAAAAAACAGTCATTATTATGATTATTATTACGTCTCTCTTACTGTAAACTCCAGGAAAAAGTAATCTTACCACTTCTGTTTCCCAAAATAAATAAACATCTGCACCAAATGGAAAATACAAGCAGAAATCCAACAGTCCTTTCAATACAATCCAATCATAGTCAATATCATTTAAATGGCATGTCAGTATCTCTGCTTTTACTCGGAACACAGTCTGTTATATTCAATTAAAACAAGACAACAGAAACAGTTCAAACAGTTCAGACAGCTCTTTATGAATATGACAAAGTTTACAGAACTGTTTCTGAATAAAAATCCAGTCTGGCCAGTTTAGGTGAGGCTGAGGCTTTCTCTTTTTCAGTATGCGGATCTCTGTCTATCAGATTAGCAGGATTAGCCGCTTCAACAGATTTCTCGTGCAGTTTATGGCACTTCCTGTGCTAATGCTGTGCCAACCAAATCAACAATAGAAGTTTCTCTGTTATGTGTCAGAGGTAACATATACCGTACACACACAAATGACAAAGAAGGACAAACACAGACAATTTATTTAGAGGCAGTGTATGTTTTAAATGCACTGTCCAAAATGAACATTGCAGTAATGCAAGTGATTTTTTTTTTATGTCAGTAACTGTAATCTGTTGCACCACTTTGTTACAGAAAAAGTCATTAAACTACAATACATTACTTTGTACTGAGTCCTCCTCAACACTGACTGAGAAGAAAAACATCCAACTATCTAAGTGGCACAGCATTTTGCTTGGACATTCTCTTCTAAGGTCTTTTCTTAAACAATTAAAAGCAACTTCTTCCATCACACTCAACAGACTTTCCACACACAACATACATAGGTTACATTTCTGTTCTTCATATATTTCTCAATGTGGCTCCACAAGATCTCAGTGAGTTTTACACTGTGCCTGAATTTCACTCAGTGAACAACGTGGCATCTGGCATCATCTTGTTGGAATATCTGTCATTCATATTTTCCTTTTTTCAGTGGACAGGAATAATTAATCAAGTACAGCTGCATCTTTAGTTTTGCACTGGTGCTATGAGGTTAATGTAGCCAGAAGCTTATACACCAACAACTATATTAACAATGCGCACCTGCCTAAAATCAAGTTGCCTTACTAACAAGTAACAGTTAAATACTAACAGAAGTCATTTTAAAGCTGAAATGTTTTCCATACAGTTGTCCATTTTTACAAGCCATTTCTTTAATCTGATTTGAGTGAATAAGGGATAAGAGAACTCACATTCCAAAATGACTAAGAAAGGCAGCAATGTACTCTCTCCTCTTGTGGTAGCCTTGAATAACATACTGCACCTGAATTGGGAATGTGACAAAGAAATGAGAGCACATGGGATTCAATTAAAAATCACACAAGGCAGTGTATGCAGTAACACAGGCTGCAAAACCTTTCCTCAAGGTTCATTCAATTGATTAAAGCATGACTTAAAAAGTCAAGTCCTCTCCTAAAATGTGCTCTTCTGCTCAAACCCAGCTTCGAGAGCTTATAAATCCCCACAGCTTCTGAAAGGAAGCACTACTGAATAACAATGTGAATAAACAGCAAACTGCATTACTGAATCACCTACACAACCCTGTGCCAATGTCTGCCGGTACAAGTAACAAGTACTTGCGGCAGGGATGGATGACAAGCACTGTGTCTGTGTTGAGGGTCAACAGGAGAGTTCTGCCTGCCAATGAGCAGACTCATGGATCCTGTTGGTGACACACCAGTGATGCAATGCCAGTGTTTTGCTGAAGGAGATGGAATTCGGAGGAGGCACTGACTGGACTCATCTAACCCAGAGTTCCCCAAACACTGGGCCACGGACTGAGTCATCTGGTACCGGACCGCACAGAGAGACAGAATAAAAAAATTATCGATTTATATTTTATTGATTATCAGAGTCTGAAACATCTTTTATTTTGAAAAAATGCTCGTCTCGGTCACGTGATACAGAACATCAGAAAGTTAGCTCACAAGCTACTAAAGATGAATAAAAAACAAACGCACTTTGGGGAGCTCCCACGAATTCAGCGGAATGATGAGTTGTATATTCTTTTACATGAAGCTGGTCCGTGGTGCAAAAAAGGTTGGGGACCGCTGATCTAACCAATGCAAACCTGACTCTACATATTAAGATGATCAAAAGTAATTTACTCTTCTTCTTGCATGTTTAGTCACTTGGACAAGAAAGTCATAAGGTTTCCTTTAAGAGATGTCACGATAACACTTTTTCTTTTCTGATACAGAAACCAAAACCTCTAAATATCATCTGATACTGATTGTGATCTGTTATTTCTCCTTTAAAAACTGACTTGTTTATAACTGAAGCAATTCATTTAAGATGAGCCTCTAAATAAATACAGGCTGCTATGCTCAAATGACTCTAAGAACGTCTGAGTGTGTACTACTTCAGGCTGAATCATACAGATTTGGATCGTAGTCATTCATTTTTGTCCCTCTGATCCCAGGTCAGCATTTTCTACCAGAACTGGCATCATTCTGGAACCATCTCAGTTCTCTTTAGATGCCCCGGCTTTCGCCCAGGATCATACCATGGACCATATGAAAATGCTGTCACTGACACTGATCTCATATCTTTGATAAAATCAACGAATACCATTTTATATTGTCAAAAATTTAACGGATTCTTTACTTACTGTTACAGTTACCCTGATTACAATTCTAAATTGCAGTTCTGATTAAGGTAAATATAAGGTAGATTTGCTCTGCTTATATTGGTCAATACTGGTCAGTTTTTTTAAGCAAATGATATACTGTTGGATGCTAATGAATATGTATATACTTGTCCTGTCTGTAAAGTAACAGTGCAGGGTGGTGCTGGCTTAGTGGTTCCAGATGAACACCCTGAAATATAGCGCTGGCAACGGGCAAGCACAGGCAAGCAGAACAAGTCAACACACAGACCACCTTTCTGCAGGCCCAGCCTTCTGTGGCTGCAAACACTACAGCATTACCCTGTACTTCTAGTACAGCGCTAATCTGGAAATGATTAATAACGAAAATAATAACAATAATAATGATAACATACCCAGCTAGTAAACTAAAAAAATACAGACAATAAGCAATATGTATAATATATAAATGTAATATATTTTGATCTTTGCTTTGTCACTTGGATGGATGAAGTGGGAAATGGGGTCCTGGGTCGATAGCGACCTGAAGTGTGTAATTTGAAAATCTTTAATTCAAAGAAACTTGCATTAAAGTAACGTAAACACATCCAGTTTTTGCTAATAAGGTTGTCTCCTGCTGTATGAGCTGGCTGTGGTGAATTGTCTGCGAGCAGTAGGGCAGTGGGTAGTGTATAGAACTGATTAGCAGGGTGCTAGGTCTACTAACACACCGTGAAGATAAGTGAAGGAGAGCCAGACAAAAACTAATCAGAGCATGTTTCGCTTATTAGGAAAAAAAACCATAAGCACATGGCACTTTCTAACACTAAGCATTAATGTACATTAACAGATATGAAAGATAACCTGGATATTAGAGTGAAAACAGTGAGTTTTTCACTAGCCGTAGAGGAGCTGCCTCTTTTGCTCGCATGTGCACTTCACCGCAATGCTTGTGTGTGTGTGTGTGTGTGTGTGTGTGTGTGTGTGTGTGTGTGTGTGTGTGTGTGAGTGTGTGTGTGCGTGTGCGGTCAATTCAGAGAGCTAGACTACAGCATGCTAGACTACACAAACAAAAGGATACAGTGCAGAATGATGGGACATGCATTTGTCTTATATAAATTTTGTCTTTTTTCTCATTACACCAAAAAGTAATACGACAAATGGACCAACAGAAACAAAAAAGAGCTCATCTCAAATATGAATTAAGGTTTGACCCTTCTCCTGTAAAGTTACTATTTTGAAAATATTTTAGGTTCTTCCTGATAGTGACCATAAAAGGAATAAATATAAATATGAAACTTTTTAATGCACAATTTCTATTTATTTGTTATGCTTACCATATTGGTTCACAATGTGCCATAACTTTTGTACAGGATACTTTTTATGGTATATTTTTTTCTAATATGTTGAATTCAGCAAGAAAAAACTTTTTAATGTGCCATGTTCTCTGCACTTAAAAAAAACAACAAATACAAAATATTTATATGCATATTCATATAAAGATATTTTATTTAGTCAGGACGTTTATTCCTAAAAAGGCAGAACAGCAAGTGTACACAAACAGAACAAAAAGTCAGAGCCCAGCCCTTTCTGTAGGCTGTATTTGTTTAGTTCCAGAGGCGAGCAGGGCAGGAACTTTGCATCATTGCACTCCACACCCTTGCCGGGGGCAAAGCGCCATGACATGAAGCCCAGGCCAAGCCCTCCTGCTGGCAGGTAAGTGTAGATGGGCGTGGGTGACTGAAAGGTGAGTCATGGCTAAGACATCTAGTCGTTAGACATGCTCCATTGCAGTACTTCAGAACTTCCTGAGTGTGCCCGCCTGTGCTTGTGTATGTGTGGGTGTATAGGTGTAGGTGTGTGTGTGTGTGTGTGCGTAGGTACAGTACGTGATTGATAAGAGAATGCCTTTCACTTTCAAACGAGGATGGTGTAATTCTCATATGATGCAATCTATAATTGCTGATTTCACATATCGCACGTCACAAGCCTTCTGAAAACTATGAATCATTCAATAAAAAAACGAAGCGACTTGCCCTATCAAACGAGACAACTGCATATGTTTTTTTTTTTCTGCATCAGCTTCAGCAGCCTGGGTAGTCATAGGATAAAGGTTTAGGTTTGCTTACTTATGATAAACAATTTTTCACCCTTGTCAGGTTTTATTCAGGTCTGCCCACAGTGCCACGGCCCAGCACACACACCCCCCTGCTCCATGACCCTAGCTGAGGTGAGTGTGGCTGGGGGGCCTTGGCTGGTGCTGGCACTGAAACATGGGTAGGGTTTGATTATGCATCCTGTCTCTCTGCATGTGCTCCACTCTTCAGGTGAGGAGAGGGGTCCGGGGAGCTGAGAGCAGAGGGGGCTGATGGGGACAGGGGGCTGGGGGGTATAGAGGCTATCCCTACGGCCACTGACAGAACATTGCTTCTCCAGTCCATCTGCACCTGTCAGCCCTCCTGCCCTTCCAGGCCTGAAACTGCAGAGACTGGCCACCGCACACGCCACCATGCATGTGTGCAACCATGCATTCACCTTCGCTTGCATGCACATATGCAAATATAATTTATATTCTAACTGAATTCATCTTTTTCCCCTCTCTTCATTTATTGCTGTCTGTGTGTGGCAAGTTTATAGTGCCTTGTACTGGTGTATTTGATTACAGTTAAGTCTTATTCGGCTATAAACTTTACTACCAGACCTGTATTGGCTTCGAATAATAATAATAATAATAATAATAATAATAGTAATAATAATAATGGTGGACAGCAAGACCAGATTAAGGCCTGCTTGGGTATTGACGCTCGCAACTGGGCATTCTGGTTTGACATTTTTGTGAAAATAATACAGAATTGAGTGAACATGAAAAAAACAAAAGCTGTAAATTATCTTTTGGCATCTGTAAAATACATACTGAGGATGTACACTTTGGGGTGTGGAGAAAAATGTCTATTATTCGACATGTTAGCTTGTATTATAGCCTAGGGTATCATCTTTAAACCACAGCTGAAGATAAGTGGCACTACAAGGCTCCCTCTCCTTCATCTTCTCCTTTGCCTGGTTCTCCTCTGAATCAGTGTCTCATTGTGTTTATGTTAAGAATCTACCACAGGCAGCAACTTTCCCCCTTGTAGTTGTAAAAGTATTCACAAACTAAGCTGTTGGCTCATGATTTTTTTAAATGACTATTGTTAACATCATAGTAGCTGATGATGAAGATGCATCTGTAAAGTGGCAAACTTGGCCTTATTATAGCAACGAAAACCAACACATATGCAGTTATATCCTACTCTAGTTATTTGTTTGGTACAAAAGCATTTTCAGATTCCATGTATAATATTCTGAATTGTGGCTACTGAATGGTCTCTGGTGAAATAAGCTGTTGTGCAGGTAAACAGCATATCTCAACCTCTTCTTCTTTCATCATCCTTTCATCATACATTCTTTCATCATCCTTGTTTTTTGTGGGGTCATTCTTGCAAGGTTTGTTGGAATATCCTTCCTGAAAACAAGATTTCATTCTTCATTCTGTGAAACCCCTTGTGTTTGTGAGGGATGCTATACAGTATAAATAAAACACACTGTTATTCTACTACTACTACTGCTGATTGTAATAACACTAATACTAAACATCAGTGTGCACCTACACAATGTCTCCAAAGAAGCACAACTGTCTAAGGGGATTTTATATCTCCTCACACAATTAGCCCTGTTGGTCACTTTGTGGGAAAGATGAGTACCTCTCTTCGTCAGTCAGAGCGATGCTAGCTAGTCGTGGGCTTATGTTTGGACTGCACGTTCTGTGATCTCCCAGGGTTTTTCACCACATTTCTCCTCACCCTGCCTAGCTGAATGTGTTGTGCAATCCACCCTAAGATTCCAGCTGAGAACTGGCATCATTGGGGAAAGCAGTGGGTAAAAAATAAAGAGCACTGCACATACCGTCACACTTCTCTGCACTAATGCAGGGTATGCCATGATATTATATAATCCCCGTAATGAATGTGTGGGCACACAGACACATGCAAGCAGATGAAGACGGCTGCTTTTTACCTTATTTGTGAGTAACTGGCACACTTGAGGCACGTAGTCAATGAGGCAGCCTCCACTCGGGAAGGCTGGAATATGCAGGGCTGAGGGCCCTCCGAGGGCGCTGTGGGAGAGAGACAGAGAGACAGAGAGAAATACTAGTTAAAAGGCTCTGAAATGAGGCGAAGCAGTGAGGCAAAACATAATGAGCATAAAGCACATTCTAAACAAATGCATGAATGGACCCAACAGGACAAGGATCCTTTTTTAAAAATCTTTACTTTTAAATGTCCGTACGGTTATGCTCCTCTGTACTTCAGAACAATGATATTTACATTTACATGTGCAGAAGTATCTGGGCAGCCCTTAGGTGAATTATGTTGCTTTAAATGTGCACAAATAACACATATATTCTCCATAGAAAGGCACATGAGTCTAAGGACACCAAGCCCAATGCCAAGTGTCAGCTGTGAGCAGTGGGACTGTGTTCTCTGGAATAATGGAGTGAATTTCATCCAATACCACAGAGCTGAGATCGAGACCTAATAATCATAGCCATGTACAAATATCTACTGTAAAGCTTTCCCAGAAGGCTTACAGCAAAAGGGGAACAAACTGCCTATTAATATCCTTGATTTCAGAGGAAATGTCGGATGAGCAAGTGTCTAGTCAACAAAGTGTCAGCCCAGAAACCTGACTGAAATAGGGACGGTCATATTTTAGATGTTGTGGTCCCAAAATTTTGGATTAAAACTGAGAAGGAACACCTTAAAGAGTCAAAATCCTACATCTTTCTTGCATGTTTTTCCTATTAAGTCTATGCATATGCTTTATGTACTAAAAATATGTATTTTATTTTTCTAAATGACTATTTACCAATTCCTATTAAAAAATAAAAAAAATTGAGACATCACAAAAATTCAAAATTCAATTCTAAACAGGCTGTCTTTGCACGGTCGTTTTCATTTATGGATTGAATGCACTGGAGAGTGAACAGTATGTTTTGAAACAGTGTTCATAATACTAAATGTAACTAATTTAACAAATTTAAAAACGACTGTTTTTGATCTTCATGTAAAGCACTAAAAATGTAATTATTATTTAGTAGGAATGTGACAGACAGAAAGAAAGAGAAAGAGAGAGAGACATATATAGAAAGAGTGAGATAAGGAGAGAGAGAGAGAGAGAGAGAGAGAGAGAGAGAGAGAGAGAGGTAACACTTTGAGGTTATTCTGAGAGAAGGTCAGTGGCCCACAGAGGAAGTTTCTGTCCTGTCTCGCAGCTCCCCCAGCAGCAACCCACAAACCGTGCAACGGCAGCCAATCTTTCAAAAAGTCGCACGAGTGAGTGACTCATCCTTCTTATCTCTTTTTTCCCCCTCTCTCTGCTCCTGCATCCCTGCGCTGGACTGCGGTGGTCCGTGGATGCTCACTAATCAGCAGCCACGGAGCGAGAGGCGGACGGCCGTGCTCTGAGATGACTAAAGCTGCCGGGCCGTCCCTGCAGGCCCGCTCATACAAAGTTCACTCGCTTGGCAGATGCTTTAACGTGAGATGTCAGACGACACTAGCTGTTGCGATGTCTCCAATGCCTGAGCAAGGCTGGACATGACTAACAACTATATAAGGTGCTATTGTGCAGTCTGTGCTCAAGGACGCTGTACGCTTAGAGTTAGCCCAGAGGCTGCTGATTTGCTGAGAGTGACATTTAAGAGAATAGGAGCTTTTAGTCTGATATTTAAATGCATCTAAACAACATGGCCCTAATATTCCAATTACAATACCTTTATCTGACCTTATAGCCAAGACTGACTTAAGGTATTCAGAACCTTAATACCTTAAATGACTCTTACAATAGGTTTAAAAGACTCTCTAAAAGACACACTAATTAGCCTGAAAAGTCTCTTAACCCAGCCCAACCCAACTTTCCAGTTCCCACCCTAATCAAACACACCCATTCTAGCAAATCGAGGCCTTTTAAGAGCATTTGGGCATTCGTGCCAAGTGCATCAGATAAGGGTAGGAGCTAAACTCAATAGCAGGGTTGGGTACTCGTGCTTTAACACTACCCCTGTTAATACACAGTGCTTACAATGGATACCACTTAACAGTGCAAGAGCACTGTTAACCAAAACAGGGCTGGTCAGCTCAGTCAACCGAGGGGAGTTATGTCACTATACACTTTGTGACTTTGTAGCTTCTTTATAAATGCCATAAGATGAAGGATTACACTAAATCGCTCTCTCTATATATATATATAGCCACAGTAACATGGAAACTGCAAATATCATCCATTTTTTTGCTGTTT
>JBBIGA010000001.1:46125816-46142387 GCA_037576975.1 Alestes dentex | reverse complement strand
TATGTTACAGCATTATATGATATTTGATTGCAAACCTGTGTACTTTCTTTCTTTGCATATCATTTTGTCTCACTGGCCCTAGGCCCACCACAAGCAAGACACTCTGACCATCCCAAGACAACAGTGTGTGCACCCCTGATATAAATTACTCTCTAAACGAAATGGAAGAGCCCACTACATGAAACAGCCAAATTAAGTGACTTCAATTTACCAAATGAAGCTCACACATCAAAAATCCCCGCACAACCTTAATGGGGATAATGTGAGGTTTTCCTTTGCACGAGAAGAGCAGCTGTGGACCTTTATGGTCAACAGAGACATGGCTACCTCTTTGTGGTGGGTCTCCACTTACTGTAACATGTGTCACACTACAACCGTCCAGACCCAAGCAGGACTACTTCAAACACTGTACCACCCACAGCCAGTGCAGGTGCTTTGGGCAGAAGCTGGAAGGACCTAACTGCAGCTGGGGGATGTAGAACAGGGTGGAAAGGCCTTTATTTGCTGATGCAGCCCTCTGTGGAGATAATACTGTGTTTACACGCCATGGTCTAAATGTATGCTGTATCTGCAAGCTATCCTGAGGGGGAGAGGCTGTTAACACGCATGTACGTGCATGCTTGCAGAAACACATGGGAAAGAGGTCACGACCTGACCAGGTCTCTTTTTGATGTACAGTTGTGTCGATATCCTCTCCTCTTTTCTTTTCCCTTTATTCAAACCTGCAGAGCAGCCAGATGTTCAAACAGTGCTTCCATATGACAGAGTCCAAAGAAAGACTGTAATATTACTCTAATGAGCTTCACATGTGACCAACCACGGCAACATAATCAGCCTGTTGATAATGACTTCTAAGTGATTTAGCAACAGTAAACAAGGTAATGGGATGTTTTAGGAATAGCATGCAAATTTATGTAATAATAACAACATTCATGTATGAACAAAATCTAATACAGTGTGTTACAATGTGCATGTACATTTTTTTTTTTATTTACACCATTTTTACACCATTAAAACTATTTGTGATGTCAGATATATGGGCATAAATTTTGACTCTCCTATTTTTCCACTGTCCTATTCAAATTATTCTTTGATATAACAAAAAGACACAGCTCTGAAAGAAAGGTGAAAAACAACCGCTATGTTACACTGTGCATTTAATTCAGCTTGTGAAAAAGCAACTTGCTTGTGCTAATTAGCAGGTGGCAAGTGGGCCAAAAAACACATGAAAGATTTTTTATTTATTGTATCATGACGCAGACACCATTAAATATTTGAGTAATGAAACGTGCAAAATTACATCTAGAGTATATATAGTCATATGCAAAGGTTTGGATATCCTGGTCAAAGTGCACATCTTCTATAGAGAACACATGTCTGCACATCTTAATGTACAATTTCTGTTTATCTGCTGAATTTAACAGTGAAAAAGTTGAAAACGCAGCCTGTGCACTTTGCAAAAGTTATTGCACATATTTAATATTTTATATCTCAAGTTAAACACGAATGTAATCAAATCAAATATAAAACCAAAGCTATTTACCACTGCAGGGCATTCACATTTTATCTAGTTGTTATAGACAAACAAGGTAGTCCCAGCCAAGACGTAGAGCCTATTATTTGTCTATTTCTCATCATTAGCAGTCTTATAGCAGACTGTATAAACTGAATAAGCTTCAAGGTAGCATTTTTCGATGAGGCAACATGAATCGATACACTGCTTACAAGTAAATATATTTTTTAAAATATATTTTTCTCTGATTATGCATATTTGTCTATTTCCTATCATTGTCAATGTTATAAACTGACTATAAACTGTATGAACTGTATAAACATAAAAGGAGCATTTTTAGGCAGGGTCACGTGAATCCATAGACTCTGCTGTCGATTTGCGCTACGGTAGCATTTTTTTTCTGAACAGGTACCAGCAGAAACATTTGTCTTTCAACAGGGAGCAGCAGAAGCAGTCAGTATGTTCAGTATCGACTGTCCCTGTTAAAGTGAGTTGAAGTGGTCGAGCTTCAAAACTGCGTTAACGCACGTTAAAATAACTGTCGCGCTGAACACTATTTTTATATTTTATTGACTGCAAAGTGTAGGAGATAAGTAACATCCTTTAAGTAATATATAAGCAGGAGTGCTAAGACTGCACACCAGAACATTATATCTTTTTATGGCTGGAGATCAGACATTATAAGGGAAAAAAACCCAAACAATTACATGCTAGTTCTAAATCAACTGAAAATGATTTTGATAAATCCAGGCCACACGAACCAAAAGCCAGGAAAAATCTGACTCTCCTTGAAAACCATTGCCAACCATACCATTAACCGACATCACTAACTCACGCATGTGGCGTAATTTAAATAGCAGAAACAAAACACGTACACTTTCAAACACATATACATACATTTAACTTAGGGTGCACTCTATTTTCCATTATAGAGAACTTAAATCTCGGTCCAGAACAGAAGGAGGACACGGACCCACTTGTCCTAAAGTGACACAGAAAAGGTCTATATTCAAATTTGCCTCCTTTCTCAGTTTGGTGGAGATGAAAAGCCTGTCGTAACATTGGTGATTTACGTACACCCACGGTTGTGCAACTACAGCCGCATTCTTGCAACACACACCGGATGCCCTGCAGCGGAGTCAGCAAAATCTTCCGTATTACTGGTATGATCTGCAGCACACTAGAGCGAGGGGTTCATTTCACTCTGACTGGGCCTCTTCAGAATGCAGCGAGGCAGCAAGCCCGACTTTCAAACAGCAGGTAACTGCAGGACACCATTACCAAACAGAATGACAGTTTCTCACTTACAGGCAAACATGTTTCTCTTGATTCCAAGCTAAACAAACTCATACATGATTAAATCATTAGGAATAAAATGATTGTTGACTGATCAGACCTTGATTTCCAGGTGACTGTAACTTGTTGTCTCACTGTAATGCCAAAACTCTGAATCATCACACTCCCACCGTCCGCCAAAAAAAAAGTATTTTTTTTCACTTGAATGAAAATTACATACTTAAGATACGACTAAACTGTCAGCGTCACCAACGGCAGTACTGAGTAAAATGTGTTAGTACAAGCTTCTAAAAAAGAAGAGGAAAATAATGCTGGAGTGGCAATTTTTATATGATCCCATGTTATACAGTATACTTTAAAACAACACACATATGAGCTGGAGACACCATGATACCACCTTTTCTTTTCCACTACTGAAACCTTATCAATGTTGATCTGATATTTTTTGTTTCAAAACCTCATAGGCTTTAAAATGAGCAGCTTAAATTAGGTTTCACTCATGATGAACATTCAAAATCATGTTTAAACCGCTCAAACACTCTAGTACCCAACAAGAAGACACACATCTAACACATGACATCACACAGCGGGCGCTACTTCAGTCCATTTTTGTTAAAAGTTGGTGCAATCAATAATGGCAGCTTTTAAATAGGCTTTTATAAGTTTTATCTGTGACCACAGATACACACACTGTCAGCATATTTTACTCCCACTAAGCAAATCTAATTTTAGTTTATTTATTCGGAAATAGAAATTCTCTGCTTAAATCAGCAACACAGCACGGACTTCATATCGATTCATCAATACGAATCAACACACACCAATGTGCCATTTAACAATATGCACTGATTTAGTGTCAGACCCCTACAGGAAACAGCACACGGAACTGATGGAGCAGAATCTTTACCCATTTAATCAGCTTCCATCCCAACAACCTGATGCTATCCCCCAGCTATAGTCTTTCCAACCAATTTGACTCTTGTTTGTGAACTTCCACTCTGACATTTTATTTTGATCCTCAGGCCCAGCCCAACCTATAATTTGGCCGCCTAAACAGCAGCATAATTGTTTATCGGAGCGACAGGCTTAGCTGGTCTTTTCAACGCTTCATCGTCTGTTGCATTAAAGATCCCCAAACCTCCAATTATCTGTCTTTTTTTGCCCCCTTTTTTACTCCCCACACTCTAAATAAATGTGACGCTAATGTCAGAGACATCTAAACTCAATTTTAGGCTCTGGCATTCTTCAAGAACACTTTTTAAATTCCTGATTACTCCCTTAATAACATTTCATAATGCAACCTTATCAGCAAAAACAAAAGACCGTGGCACCACACGGACACATGCTGCACACTCTGCACTGGCTCTTTGTGTGCTGGTCACTTTAAGCCACGCTAAGCTAGCAAAGAACATAAAGCTGACCGCACGAGAAGCCCACTGTGGTAACAGGTATGTTGCTTTTAAAAAGGAGTGGGTGGAGTTTGGCGAAGACAAAGCCTGCTGTTCGGGGCGAGAGTGCAGCAAGGCGAAAGACACCAATCTCTGAAGAGGGAACCTGCAATTACTTTATAGCTCTTAAGATTCCTGAGCCCTTAGTAAGTGTTTACTGTTGCAGGGCACGATCAGCCTGCAAATTACAACTACTGGCTAGGGCATCAAATGCTGTGCAGTCACGCACAGGGCAGGGTAGAGTCTGTTCCCCCTGGTCTGAACTGAATTGGGCACGATAAGCTACGTCACACTGAGGTCGCTGTGATTCGATTCAGGAAACAGAATGCCAATCAAAAGGTTTACAGCCTCAAGAAAACATGCACTTGAACAAGACTCAATGATGACGCAGCCCTGCTGGTGTGGTTTTCCTGGCACTGACAAGCATTACGTTTGTAGTCGCATGATTCATGAAATCACTGGAAGTATGGCATAGTTCATCATACCATAAAATGTTGCATAAATGTGAATGACACAGTTTTTAAAGTTCAGTGTTTTTAAGACCTTTTAAAGGCCTCAACATAATAATAATAAAATGACACTTTTAATGTAAAAAGTAAAACTAATGTAAAACTACTTGTCTTGATCTGTCTTGACCTGTCTTGACTAGATCTGCGTGCTTAACCTCTAGGCCTTTAGCAACGGTTTATTTTGACCACAGGGCTGCTGTTGGCTGGATATTATGTTTGGCAGACAATTCTGGCATCCTCTTGCAATTTAATTAGCAATATCCCGATTAATATTTCTGTCTCAAAATCTGATCCAAGTCCTTTAATATTGAGTATCAGCTGATATCAAGTCCACTCTAATGTTTATGATTCTGGTACATAAAATTTACATGCTGTCACCACTATATGATCACACAATTAGCAGCAGGTTTAAAACGACCCTGTTGATAATGATGGAAATAATCTGACATCATAATATGACATCTTCCATAACATGATAACGGCAGGGTTAAGTTAAGGTTGTGTGGTAATGTTAATGTAAATTGTTGCAGTGATTTCAGAAATAAAATAGCTAGACAATTTAGGTAAGCTTATGTAAATGTTCTCTTCTCTGTTTTATTTTCAACCTGTGCATAATGTGACATACTAGACTGAGATTCATATTTTCCCCAGTTCTCACAATGCATAGTGCATTATCACAATGTAATAATTTTTAATTGATTCACCTGGTGATTTGGCCACAAGCTCCTTTATGTTCTGTGAAGTCTACTTTTGATATTCGTACAGTGGCACACACTCTGGACATTAATTTATGCAATATAAAGAGTTTATAGCATAGTTATCATATTTGTCTGATGTGCAGTTGCTGCTAAAACCACTTCAGCTGATTCAGAATGCAGCTGCGAGGTTAGTCTTCAATGTTCCAAAGTTCACTTACACCACACCTTTACTCAGGAACCTTCACTGGCTCCCTGTGGCTGCTCATATTAAGTTCAAGTCCTTAACACTTGCTTTCAAGGCCAAGAATGGACTTGCACCCCCATACATAACAGCATTAATCAAACAACGTATCACTTCTCGTCCTCTCAGGGCTTCAAGCACAGCTCGTCTTGAGCCTCTGCTGCTCAAAAGAAGAGGGAGACATGCGTCAAGACTCTTCTCAGTCTTGCCCCCCCAGTGGTGGAGCGAACTCCCTCTTCTGATCAGATCTGTGGAGTCCCTCGCTGTCTTCAAGACCCACCTCTTCAAGGAGCATCTCGGTAACTAACCACGCCACTCGCTTCTATTCATTTATCTCTTCTTCCCCATCTCCAATACCCCTCCAAGTCTTCCTTACTTTGCTTCTGACTTTTCTTTGACAGGTGTTGTTTAGGTGTACTTAGCCTGCAGTAACTTGGTTGAATAGTGGACGTTGATTTAAGTTTAGCTTTACAGGTTTTAGGACCAGATGTGGACAACTTGAGCACTGATGTATGTCGCCCTGGATAAGAGCGTAAGCTAAATGCCGTAAAGGTAAAACGTAAATGCTCCTTGGTCTTAGTTTCAAAGTGGCGAGAGTATGTTTAATGTGTGGTTTTTGTTGCATAACAGATGTGTGTCCACGTTTTATGCACTGAAGTTTATGAAATACGAAATACTGTCATTTTACACACTTTGGAAACACTGGAGCTGCAGATATTATATACTGTCAATTTCCACTTTAAGCATCATTTCTGCACGGCAGACATTTAGCTCCCATTGTTATTTTCTGCTGCAAGTTGTGAATAATGTCTGTTGATTTTGCCTCTATGAAAGTAAACAAAGCGCAGAAAAGAAATAAAGGAGCGGAACAAGGTTGGGTTTGTTTTAGCCACAGGGAAAACCGCAGAGCCTTTTAGGCTTACAGAAAGAGCATAATGATTTCTGCGAACTAAATAAATAGACAAGACGGGGAATAAAATCTATTTTTTATTCCTTTTTTATTCAGTAGAATCGCATTGTATTCAAAACTTACTTCAGTAATATACTTATTATTAATAAGTTTTGGTTAGAATCAATCAGGTTAAATTCTTAAAACACCTAATGGAAACTATTCAGCGAGGATTTTCTCTGTGGTATCTAGGTATGTACAGTTTACTGTGAGCTCCTATCAGTTAGGACTCCACAAATTAATGATTTTTTCCCTTGTCTTTGCAGGTGTTTTGATATTTATGGCCCAGACTGAAAGCCAAATTTCTGATAGCCATGGTTCACTGCTTATTTTGAGTAAGCTGAAGAAGAAAATGGACCCAAACGTGATGTCATTACATAAAGGCAAGGAAGTCCTTTTTTGGGTCATAGTGAACACAAACAAACCAGTGCTGACTCTTTAGCTAAAAATAAAGTGTACTTTTGACACATACAGACATTGGATGAGAGCAGATAGGGCATGAAGCATCACCAGCTGCAGTTGCTGACTGTCGGCCATCTAATTATATCCTTAATAGTGACCTAATGAAGGGGGTTGGAGTCACAGCCAATGATGTCATGATCATGGTCCTCTAAACAACACTCCTGTCAGATCCAGTTGCCTGTGTTTGCACAGCTTTGGAGGAGGGTGTGCGCACATGCATGACTGTTTGTTTAAATGTGTGCACTACGAGGGCCGATGAGATTATGAGAATTCTTGAAGAACGCCATTACAGAGCATTGCTAATCCTTCATCAAATGACTCAGCAAACCTGTGTTGGGCCAACAGTCCTCCAAAAGTGTTACAGGAATGCTTTGGGAATTTCATGCCTCGACTGTAGAAAGGATATTCCAAAGGCTAGCGTTGTACAGGAAATGGCACTACACTCACTATTCCCCTAATTTGAGAATCAGAAGCACCATGTAGTGCAATTTTATCTTATTCTATAGTTCTTTATTTGCACTGTTTTGTTTGTTGCACAATGTCTTATGTCTGTTGCTCTATATGCACACTGTGGAACCTGAGCTTCGCCATTTTGTCTCTTTGTATACTTGTATATGATTGAGAGGACAATAAAGTTCACTTTGACTTTGACTACTATGGGGGGGCTTTAACACCATGCATGCTCACACAGACAGGACTTTTAGGAGTGTTAGAAAGGCACCATTATTTGAAAATCTGTTCACAGAAGAAGCCTAAAACACATTCTCGTAGCACACAGGCATCAAAATCTTCACTGACAGTTATGTGCCAGCTGGAAGAAGGTTGTTTGGTGTTCTCGAAATTGGTTGACATGAGGCATGAGGTATATAAAAGAAGTCACAGAGTTCAACATTTGACTTCAAACTTCACAAACTTCTCATATTCAAGATCCATTCAGACTCATCGCTTGGATCTGACCTAAGAGCATGCTTTCAGTCATGATGACAACAAAGCAGACTCTAAAAATAGAGCATTACGTAGTGAACAGGGTGTAATTTTAGCCAAAACAAATGGAAAGAGAGGTGGGACATGTCCTGGTGAGGTTTGCAACAAATATTTTAAAATATTTGATAAATTCAATCATTGCAATGCTTAAAAAACAAAGGCATTAGAATGGCTAACAAGTTTTCCAGATTCATAAACTCTTGTTGTTCATGAAACAATAAGCTAGTTTTTCAACGGCAGCACGCAGCTGTCTGCTCTGCATACCAGACTCTTCAGAGACTGCAATTTTGCGCAGGTTGCGAAACTCAAGTTTTCTACTGATTTGAATTGCTAGTTGGGGTACTATAAGTAGCATTTGTTTTCATAAATGAATGAGTGTGCTGGCTGGCTATCTGTCCAGAGCAGTGGGGAATTTATTGAGTCTGCACTCCTTGATATGGCTGAGTTTAGGATGTGCTCCAGTATAAAGTGGATTTAGAGCGGCCAAAAAGTTCTACATTTTACAGTAATTGTTAAAATGCCCTCCTGCACTGCTTATTTCTGTTCCTGTTTGCCAGATCGGGCAGGACCCCTGGTTAGCATTTAAAATTTACTACGAGAATAATTATTTATCAACTCTGTTATAACATTACCTTGCAGTATTAAGTGGCATTCTTTGCATTCTCAGACTTTGCATGAGAAGATTTCATTTGGTGCAAATAGGTGGTGGGAAATTTGAGAACATGATCAGTAGGGCCAACCTACATAAACCATACAAAACCACATAAAAGCACGAAGGTTAATAAGCTAGGGATATGTTTGGGATGAAGCAAGAAAGAAAGTTGATGCTGCTTCACACAACTGCCAGTGGAAGAGCAATCCACCATACAGAAAAAAAGGGAAAAAAAAAAAACAAATAAACAAGTGCTGCAAACCTCATGACTGCAGACAGGAAGCTGAACGGCGTCTGCACGCCGCCGTTTAAGTGGCTTTGTGTCACTCTCTTTTTTCCTAATCTGAGCTTTGCTGGATTGGGAGACCCAGTGTGAGGTGTTTTCTTTTTTTTCCTTTTTTTGGCTCCCTAGAGGAGATGTCAAGCGCTGAGATTGATAAGGCTCTGAAGCGGAGAAGAATCTTTCCTCAGCCCATCACTGACAGAGTTTGAGCTCTGCCTGTTTAACATGATCTTTAGGGAGAGAGAACATTCAAAGGCTGGAGGGAGGGAGGGAGGGAGGTAGAGAGAGAGAGAGAAACGTGATAGACTATGTGCATAAGCGGTTATGTTTGCTGTTAAGTCCGTGTTTGTTTACTTTAACACCATGTCACTCAAATCCATCAACAGCAGTCCCAAGACATTATCGTTCAACTTAATACACCGTCGTCTGAAAGCACCAAGCCTGTACTTTATCAGACTAATGACATACAACAGGTCCTCACGAAGACTCAGAGGGAAGAAAAAGCACAGTTTTATGCAAAAGACTTGTTTGCACACACAATTACACAACCTTTTCAAAAGATTGACATATGTTGCTATTTCTCATGAAAAATATGGATATAAACAGCAAAACATACGAAGTATAGAGATAAAGCTCCAATGTGATTAAGAAAGTATAAGTACATGGTAACCATTAGGGATGGGCGGCAAATTTATGCTAAACGAAACTAAATGAAGACCACAGAGCTCATTTCCGGTAGTTTTCATTAGTTTTAGTAAAAAAAAAAAAAAACAATGCTCTTTAATGGGCTAAAGTGGCATTTTAAATGCACGATGAAAAATCAGTTGCTTATTTAAATAGTATGAATAAATACATAAATCATGTAATAAAATAATACAGCAATTACTACGCCGACAACAAGAGGCAACTGGCTCTTACTGCATCATGCATTGTGCTAATTAACCAACTGCCTCTTATTTTCAGCTACATAACATTTCGGTATTGAGGTTGCATTCAAATATAGCATCGGAGAACCTAATTGCTTTATGTTTTTCTTATAATATATATATGCATTTCATTAGATGGGTTGAAGCGACACATGCAAATAAAAGCAAAGGGAAATGTGATGGATCACGAGTCTTACGAAAACAACAAAAGTTCTAACTTTTAGCTGGTGGCAGTGGTGAGTGATGTTTGTGTATTTGAGCTCACGCTGCGTCTGTAGTCAGGTCAAAGCCACTTAATATTGACTGCCAGGATGTGAGATAGCTAATCTGCCAATTTTTACCACTTTAGGTTAATACTAGGTTGGTACTTAGGTTGGTAATAGTTTCATGAACTATATAAAAAAGGGCAGTAAATCGTAAACTGTAATTGTTTATGCCAAAAACATCATCAAGGAAAGAATCATGATTGTAACAGGCCTACTACTGACCACATGTAGTTTGTGCCAGTCAAGGACATTTTTTGGTTTTGAAACCCTACCAACACTCATACTGTACTCGTGCAACACCTTCTAAAATGCCTCCACCAAGAAGGTGTTACCACTTACTGAGAATGGTCCACCACCCCAGCAATATCTGGGCTGCAGAAGCTCTATGTTCATCCCCTTCCAAAGATGGAGTGTGTTTAGAGAGAGCTGATAAACTGTGCAGACAGGTACCAGCCTGCAGTAGTTTACTCACAAACTTGACTTTTATGTTATGTACCTGATGAAACAGAGAATGAGTGCAGGTATGGGACGTGTCCAGCAAACTAAAGAAATACAAGCATAGGTAGAAGAACCTCATTTAAGATCAAGACAAATGCTACAGGAACATATCTGAGACTTTCGATCTTCGATCTTAATTATGAACACCTAGATGTAGCACTACAGGATCACATATTAACACAAACGCTAGTGAATACATGGAGGCTGCTGTCAAAGGTGAACTGAAAACATTAAGTTTTTAGTTTGCTTCATGCACGAGACATGGGGGGTCAAGCACAGGCTTCTATGAGAGCATGTAAAATGAATGCAGCAGAGTGCCTGGGAGCAATGTACCTCTCGAGCCTGCGTTCATGCAGGAAAAAGGAAACGAAAGCTGCGTTAACTGCTGGAGGGGCTTCTGTTCTTGCTCTTCATCCGCAAAATCATTAGCATAAAGACTGAATACATAATAAGAGGACACTTAGGATTTAAGAATATCAGGGCCAAAAATAGAGCTGTGTTTTCCTAAACTCTGCCTTCGATGTCGGTGGCAGGAGAAAGCAGTGTGGGCCATGCTAATTTTTTGACCTTTTTGGACCTGTTAGACAATCTATAGGCATAGTTTTGGTAAAACATCAGACAGTCAGGACATGTTAAGCATTTAAATACTGCCTCTTTAGTTTAGCACAGGAGTGCTGCAGCCATGTCGCCATCAACCAAAAGTCATTAGTCACCCAAATTGTTTCAGTAAAAACACAAAAAAACTTCCCTCAAACCACCCAAACCACACACAGCTCTTCTTTAGGGTGGCACAGACTTTTGGATGTGGTCTATGACACAGTATGGCTTACTGTGAGCTGTAAAAAATGAACATAACTTCACCACTACAGGCAGCACCAACAGACAACACCAGTGCTGGTGCTCACAAAACAGGTGTAAGGAGGACTGATCTCAGTATTTATGATACTCATTGAGGCAGTTTTTACAAAAGTCCCTATTGCTATGAAAGCTACTCCACTCTGAAAGAAACACAAGAAAGGTTGGTGAGATGAAACTAACATAAACCAAAACCCCAGCGCTGATGCCACCGCCACCTTGCAAATGACAAAAACTAAACCACTATTAGGTTGAAGAAAGTAAACCAGAACTTTGGTGCCCCTTCCCTAGCCAACAGAACACAGTGAAACCATATACCAGGGTATAATATCAGAAAATTACGAAAATATGGGTATAAACCACTATGGGTGTCGCCCATAATTGGTAATAGGAAACTTTTGTAAAATTGATTTCCTATCAAAATACTTTTTAAAGGAATACTGTTCCAATAAAATTAACTATATACATTTTGTTCTATTACCTCAAATAGTCATGAATTATCTAATATACTTGTATGTTTGGTGACTGTAGTTGGCTCTTTTAGCTTTGATCAACTTGCTTAATGTAGCTATCAAGCAATGGAAGATGATTTATGACAAAATTAGGGACAAAATTCACTATGACTTTTAGCTGTGTAATGTACTAAAGTTCACTTTTATAGATAACAATATGTCATACAGTGTCTGAAACCACCATAAGCTACTACTGATCTACTACATCTGTTGCAAAGAGGAAGATATACAGATTTGATTTTTGGACAAAGTGTTCCTTCAAGATGCTAAATGAAGACTGAACTGGATATGAAAGAATCCCATAACCTGCATATAATATGTGAAGATTCTGGATTAAAGCAGAGAAGACTCTTGTTAAGCTGTGCCAAGGACACACTTATTAACGTCATTTGGTGCCCATACCTAGATATATTTATGGTCTAATTCCATATTAGGGCTAATTCTTAACGCTGCAGGGAGACTCTCAGCATCTCCAGCACTGGCATTAAACCATTCCTTAAACCTCAACCCCTCAATCCCTCTTTTAGTAGCCCCTCCTCCCCCCTTTCTCATGCTCTCTCTTCATCTCTCTCTAGTGGGCACATCAATGCTTATTCTAGTCTAAAATCAAATCGTCCCCTTGGCTGCCTGAAAAGAAGCCAAAGACATTGTTTATTAAGTCCTACCCTACGGAACTGAAGAAATGCGATTGTCTACATTACCCATTTTCCATGCTTTTACAAAAAAACAACATTCCTGCCTTTCCACGATTTACTTTGAAATCGCAACCACGACTTTAATTGGCACAAACAGGCTCAAATTAACTGTAGCATAAAAGCTGTTTGATGATAGTGCAACTGTAACCTCTGTGACAATCTATTGCTTACCATCAGAAAAAGAGTTGGGGGGGGAGGGGGGCACTGAATTCTACAAACATCCTTTAAACATGTCTTAAATCAACTCTCAATAAAGGAGACACAATAAAAGGACTAAATATGGACAGGAAAAAAGAATGAAATAAAAGAGGCACAAACAGCTGAGGATAGGCCTCTGCATAAATCAGGCTATGGAAGAGACGCTAAAGCAGAGCCCTGGAGGGCCACTTCACCCTAGAACCCCTCTGCTGACTCCCGCCCATGAAGTTTAAATCCATTTAAATCAAGGGGAAAAATAATTTGGAAAATAATTAGAGTAATACTAATTAGGCATTTGTGCTGCAGCCCGTTATTTAAGTTGAAAGGGCAGGAGGAAGGAAGGCCGGGACTTGCCGAGGGTTAGGAGGCTGCCTCAGGGCTGGACATTACTGTTGTCTGGATATGGGGTGGCCACTACAAAATCTGTCTGATTACTTAAACTCCAAAATAGAAGACAAAAAGCACTTTAAATAAGAACTATAACAGAATCAAACATTTAAAGGCAGAGTTACTGTTCTGCTCTGTCTTTTCTTTTGCCAGTGTAAATGTATTTCCCTGTTCCATGATTTGTGTACCGTTTTTGCAGCCACTCAAGCCCACAAAAGATGAATTAGACCTATTATATCTTGCTAAAAAATGAGAACTGCAGTTAATCCTCAATGGAGTTTATACTGGGGCTAGGATTTTGACTTATGTTCAAGTCAGGCTCATGGCCACTGTTAAGTTTAGGGGAAATAAAATTGAACAGATACTTAGTTGAACAGGTTAAAAACAAGATACATGAAGCATCTACAGTGAGCCACTATCGTTTTTGCACCTGAGGGATTTGGTGAATGTGGTAGTAAGAACAGCATAACTAGGTATTCTCAGGAGGGATTAGAAATTAAATCATACCTGCACATACTGGCTAGAGAGGAAGGATGTAAATTGTTAGGAAAGTAGATACTATCCTTTATGCCACAGAAACAAACAGAACCACTTAGCCTCTGTGTTTATTACTGAGTCATTAATCTTACAGGCTGTGAGAGAGTGGGTTGCATAGAGTAAATCTTTTACAGCAGGGCTTTTGGAGTTTTACTCTTTATCTACACTCTATTAGGCAAATCTGTGGTCAACTTGGCAGTTGTGAACTTATTAATGATAGTTCATCTGATGCTGGACAGTTTGTGTTTGGTATCCTCTAATCCTTCATCAAGGGTCAGTTTCTGGTCACTGGATACTGTTGCCTGGGGACATCAGATGAACTATCAATAACTTTACATCTGCAAGGTAAAGGTAACAGGTTTGAAGTGTCTACTAGTGTTTAGGAACTCCAGAAGCACTGTGCAACACACACACACACAAATACACATGCATGAGCATGCAAAACACACACACAAAGCCAACTACTAAGTCAGTACCACAGCTGTGCTGAAAATGATCCACCATCCAAATAAAACCTAGTCATAGGTGGTCCTCTGGAGGGCCTGACAACTGAATAACACGGTAAAGGGGGCAAACAAATCATGCAGTAAAAAAAAAACACATGGGCTGCAGTCTGCAAACATAAATAACAAAGTGCACCTATATGATAAGTGGAGCTGATAAGGTGGACTATAAGTGTAGATACAAGGTGGGTGGACCATGGACCTGATAAAGTGGCTCATCAGTGTAAAATAACCAGTGCAAAAATAACCTACTTTGAATGTATTGTTTTTGAAAGCACATTTACAAGAAAGCACATTTACGTATATCTGACTGTAATCCATTCACACTGATGTTGTAAGATATGTTTTAGCCCAATTTGCTTTTTAAAGTATTATTATGAAGCTGATATGTGAGCCACATTGGTGTGAGAGTAAGGAATTGAAGTCTGAACCCACTGACCCCCTTAGAGTGTAACAGTTCAACCCAGTTTGTAGTAGTGAAGGTTGCATGTTCACCTGCCGTACAGCAGGCTTGACTTGTCTGAAGCGATCAGTAGCAGTGGTGGTCTCCCTGGGGGCAGGCGGTGCGATCGTCCTGCCTGCCCTTTGAGCCGGGACACAGGCCCGTGCTAGCGGCTCATGATGCTCCACTGGAGTGAGAGCGATTAAGCTGGTCACGAGCACAGCGACTCCGTTCAGCTCCCTGATCTCTACACAGCCACAAGAGATGACATTTAGATGCAAGTGGTAGCTCCACACTACACTGAACCATAAGAGCATGGAACAGCCTTTTGAGAAGACGACTACCTGATAGATCCATGTGTGCACTGTATCACATGTTTTCATGCTGGGTTCTCAACATTTGGACAATAGGAGGGAAAATGATTTTCACTCTTCCAGATAATTTCACCGGAGTCACTTATTCTACTACAATGTAGGTCCCACACATGATTTTATGCTCCAGTTTGTCACTGGCTTGACAAGCTTTGAAGGTTTACTGAAGGAGCTGCTCTAGAAATTCTCATGGTGAAATGAATGTTAATTAGGGGTGTGACTGAACTGAAATCTTGATACAAAAAATGAGACAATGTGCAACATGGTGAATAAGCATTCTATTAATTATGACATTTGATGTATCTGCATTGTTTTAAATTGTAAACCAGTACTATTCAATACCCAGGTCCACCGCATTCATGCCATACATTTACCCTTCATCTCTAGTCTCATTTGTAAATCATTGCAGAAATTAATACAGTTATCTTTCATTCAAACTTT
This sequence comes from Alestes dentex, assembly GCA_037576975.1. Classification (NCBI taxonomy): domain Eukaryota; kingdom Metazoa; phylum Chordata; class Actinopteri; order Characiformes; family Alestidae; genus Alestes; species Alestes dentex. Next base: position 46,126,721 of record JBBIGA010000001.1, on the reverse strand, counting down.
GTTCTAACATTGTGAGAATACTAAATTGTTCTCAGTCTGACTTTATTTCAGTCTGACTCTATTTTACATTACATGCTTGACATTCATTCGCAAGATCCGAAAATTGCAAAATATTTAAAATAATTTGAATCATATGAAAAAAGAAAACCTTTCATATAGTCAGAGTGTATTTATCATTTCATTGTCTGGTTGTATCCTATGGAGGTGGTAATGTAATATGAATTTGCATGAAGTGCATTTTCAAAATTTATTGAGTAAAGACCTAACTCTAGACCTAGTCCTAATCATATTGACAATATACTTGAATACATTATTCATCATTTTATAACATATGGCTGCTCTAAAAAGCTTTAAACTTGAACTTGTACACCAGCATGGTTGACTAAAAATAACATAGTGATTCCAAACGTTTGAATGGTATATTCGGGTAAAAATTTCTGGAGGGAAAGAGCTGTGATAGCACACTGAGCAGGGGCACCTTGCAAAACGCAATGAAAGAAGTGGGAAGACATTGAGCCTGGAGGTTCCTTCGTCCTCCCAGAAAAAGAAAGTGCTGATGCCTGATATCATCACTACTAGAGCTACACACTATTGTCATCCTGCCTTCCCCTCTGCTCCCTTGCTTTGCCTCTTGACTAGGGCAGGCTGGCCTCTTCTGACAGGCAGGCCGCACCCTGGGGCCCAGGAGCGGATTTGGGAAGGTAAACATGTCCAGCCCAGTGAGCTAAAACCAGCGAGACGGCGCACTGCAGGCAATGATCGCAGTGCACCACACCACTCCCTCCGAGCCTGATCGCGACCTCACTCTGCTAATGCGCAGGCTAGAGGACATGCGCACACACACACACACACACACACACACACACACACACACACACACACACACACACACACACACACACACA
>JBBIGA010000001.1:46058102-46117713 GCA_037576975.1 Alestes dentex | reverse complement strand
CCCCCCCCCCCCCTCCCCCCCCCCCCCCCCCCCCCCCCCCCCCTCCCCCCCCCCCTCCCCCCCCCCCACTCACCATGCTAACTTGCATTACATTCACAGGCTATTGGCACATGACTGCCAAACAATGAAAGATCACAAGGCACTGAGTAAGTTCAGAAGTAAGTCCACATTTAGCCCATAATTTCCCTTGGTTGGCTCCAGACTTCCAGATCCCATTCCTAGATCGCATATGGTCATGCAAGCCTATATCCTAAGCTCCAAATACATTATCACTTGTTTTACAAATGTTCAATTCATATTTGCCAAAATCCATAGTATAACATATAATGATCAAAAACTTTACACTAAATCACTCAGCAACTGCTCTTAAAGTATGTGCAAATTATGTAGCTGTGAAGATCTGAAACGTAGGCCCACATATGTCTGAAGAGAAAAGGCTAGAGAGATGGCACATGGCACTGGCGAAGGAAAGCTTTAGCTAGCCTAAAGAACTGAAGACGACAAAAGAAGTGATCAACGCTGACAAACTCAGGGTCCAGAGAGCCAGCGGGGCCTGATCTTCCTCCTCTGGGGAATACGGCTACCCCGGAGGATATCCTGATGCAGGGAGGTCGCTTTCATCCTCTGACCCTTTGTGCCTTGGTCCAGATGCCAGGATTGTGGAATTCAGACATTCTCTGCCAATGCACTTCAACAATGTGCCGCAAAAAGACGGGAACTATAGGCAACTTAAGATTGATGTGAAAAGAGGAAATTGCTGCTTATTCAACGGGAGAGATAAGGAAGCTTGCAGCCTTGCGCCGATGCCATTCGGTCCACAGTCTGCACAATGGCTTTGGTATTTGAGGATTTTACAAGCAATTAAGTACAGGATGTTTCTAAAGCACGTAGTAAACACAGGACTATTAATCCGAGCGCTGGCATTAAGGTTGGGGATACGTGTAGCAGTGAGCAGAGCTGAGTGGGTGTATGCCCGTAACGATGCTTGCTGTTCCAGAGGCTGCGTGAGCGGGGAAACCTCGCATGCCAACACGGTCTACTTCCTTCTTTTCCAAAGACCTCGCCTCCTACAAGCTGACCTCATTTGCATAGGTGATCCCAATTTGCATGAGCTTGTCTGACGAGGGCAGCGAACAGGTATGCAAATAACATGGCGGAAGGGGGTAAAAAAATAAATAAATAAAAACAAACAAAACCAAAACAACAATAAAAAAAAACAAACTGCCACCTTTCCACGAAGCGCTCCACCATCCTCCTCGCTTGGCCTAATTCTACCAAACAGCGCGCTGCTTCTCCGAGGGGACATTGCTCCCTGATGCGTGAGGCGCATGAGAGCTCTAATTAAATTCTAGTGACAATGTAGTGAAAAAACGAAAACAACAGACACTAAATACATCTACTCCAATGAGTAAATAAACATTTGGAGGGGATCAGCAATGGACGAGTCTTGCCAGTCAAGGGTTAAGAAACAAACAAACAGACAAACAAGCCTATCTGTCGTCGCTAGGCCGAAAACAAAAACGAGCGCAGTGTCTTGATGAGTTTGTCACACACTGCTTCAGACGTTCAAACAACGCTGATGCAATTCCAGCCTGATTTTCAGCGCTTCCATGACTCATTGTGTCTACAAGCCTCATTGAGTCATAGATGAGCGGGACAGAAGTGTGGACAGAGGACGCTGGACGTCCATTCGAGTGCACATTATGTAACTTATTAAGCACACAATCCGCAGCGCACAGCCTGGATCAAATCTAAATATCTCCCGCAGGCCACTCACAATAAACAATACTAGTGTGTACGCAGACATACACACAAACTAATTTCTTTCACATGAAACATCATCTTAAAAGGCTCTTGTATATAAAATTAGACCTTTCCTCTCCATTTTCTCTCAACCTCAAAAGTGCTATAAACCAGCTGCACTAAGCTGACCCACGGCCTTAAGCCTCCCTCATTACAGAAATAGCGTTTCAGAGGCAGCATGGTGCCTCATGATAAAAGAGTAAATGAAGCAGACTGTACGAGAGCCTTTCTCTGAATGGATTCCAAAGCTCTTCAGACCTACACTCTGGGAATTTCCCTTAACAGGCCTATCTGTTGTTTTGAGTTAGGCTGTACTGACCCACCATTTATTCTACTTGCGTCTTTCAGAACACGATTCATGAGTCTCATCACTTGACTTTTTATTCAATAAGGCCTGGAAGTGGCAACGTTACCATTTGTGATGTTATTGTTTCAATTTCACATAGGAGGAGCAATCATGAGAAAGTTCACATTTTCACACGAGAGGAGTTGTTTCATAGACAGTGTTTTACTTCGGAATTGGCAGGACTCTACTGTCCAGACTTGCTCTCTGCAATTACCAGGAGCACTGCCTGTGAGATCACTGTGGCTTCATTACTCATGGAGTGTAACATCCAAAAATACAAAGAACTCCAACTTGATTCTCATGAGTTAACAGGGTTGAATGTGGGGGAAGCTCTATTTTATGGCTTTACAAGCCATTTAGAGCTCTAATATGGCCAAGTAAGGTTCTCATAATTGGGTGAGAGTCACATGAGTCCATTTTGCTTCAAACTGTAAAGAATCTGTGCCAGAAACAGTTCCTTGCTGAAGTACTTTGGCTAAAAAGACCAACTTTCAAGTATGTACAATACAACTGAGCTATTTTTGCATTTTTTCCCCCTTGAAACCCTAAATAGCAGTTCCCATATCAAGCGTCTAAAGCATTCACCATCTGAACACAATGCCAGAACAGACTGAAGAACTATCACTGAGCCACAGATGATGACATTACCACAGCCCAAAACCATCCCCCAAGGTAGAATGGTCTTCACTATATGCTACACATGTACTACAGGCTGCCCAGAGGAACCAGTCATAGTTCTATCAATACATCTGCTGTGTGCGCCTAGTTCAGAGGTCAAACCCATTAAATGCTAGTAAAAGAGAGAGCACAGTGTTGTGGCTAGGCTCTTTAGCCGGTCAGCAGCAGAGCTGAAAATAACCAGCCCGGATTAGGGTACAATGGTGTAGCCACGTCCGATGACCTCTGTCTGTCTGGCTGTCTGTCTGGCCACACCCCCGTCTGTGGATCAATATCAGGGAGGAGAAAGAAGCCATTGTGTTCGAAAGGGCTGGGTCCATTCTCTCTGCCGGTGCAGGAAGCCGGGGTGAGGGCAGGACACTTTTGCCGGTGATGACATCATCATCCCAGCTTGTCAGCATTTACCAGCAGGAACTGGGATTCCCGCAAAAGTGTGGGCAGCGAAAAAAAAAACACAAAGGTGGTCATTGAAGTATAGCAAGAAGGAAAGGGAAAGAAACACAGACAAGAAAAGAGGAAAGTGAACTAAGATTATGGCTGTGGGAATGAATAAATAAATAAATAAATAAATAGATTCTAATTTTCCTTATTGAATCTGCTGTGATAAGTGTCCATTAGCATGAGATTTGAAATGATCTTACTGTTCTCCCTTACAGTAAGAAGCACAGCCTGTTTGTTTTTATGAAGAGGACTATCAAGCATCAAACTAAACCGTCATAAAAATCAATTTTACAATTTCGAAGTTTCCCCAGATGTGTCAGGAGTTCACATTTAGCTTCTTAAGAGTAGTTTTGCAGCTACCAGACTATCATTGCTAATAAACACTAGAGGAAGTCACCCAAATAGTCACTGAAATCATTTTCATAATAAACAAAAATCCCCCAAGTTTCTCTCAACCCACACAAAGCACAACTAGCTAGTTATGGGTGATGCAGATTTGTCAGTGTGGTTTAGGACAGAGGTTCTCAAACACCAGGTCGCAGACCACAAGCGAGCTGTGAAACCCCCTCTAGTGGTCCGTTAGCCGGATGCTAAGGAGGAGGCAGTTGTTTGAAATGGGCTGGTCATGGCACTGGTCATAACTTATTAATAAATGATCATTACAATATTGACAGTTTTCAAACTACTAACAATGCAACTAGAGACATACAATTTAAAATAACATTGTAGGAGAAGGCTGAATGAATGGCGTAGGTTCAATTAAATGTATGCAGCTGAGCATGTCTAACTGGCCGTCAGACTTTATAGTTATAACAGGAGGAGGAAAAGGATGAGGACCCCAGGTTTAGGACAGTGACTTACTGTGAGCCATAAACAAATGAACAAATCATCTTTGGTACAAGCAGCTATTTCAGAAAATAGGCAGAAGGGAGACTGATCTTGGATCAGATTCTTCCCTTTTACGATTTCATTGTCACAAAAAGTGATTCTGCATCAGCACTCCTATTCCAGCGGTGGTTTGTGCCGCCCACAGCGTTCACTCAAATGTCCTTAACAATTCTGCACCACCTTAATGAAGAGTTTGATCCAGCTTGAATGGGTTCTGAGAATGTGTTCACTGAAAAGATTTTGGTGATTACTGACTTCCATTGTCCGTTACTACTCATAATTCTAAATTACAAAGTCAAAATTTAGAGTCCAAACATGTCTTCGCGGATCAACTACATAAGGGGTCAATTGAAAATTGCATACATTTTAAATTTTCACCAAACCATTCCTTAAAAGTATTTTGCATGGTTTGTTATTGCTCAGTTTCAATCATTTAGCCTATTTTAAACTCAACTTGATTACTAACACATCCGAGGACCGTTATTCAACAGATTGCCAAGGCCTTAAAGTGACCTTTAGCCCACTAGGACAGTGACAGTGTCATAACTGTGTAGGGGCTAAAACTGAGAACAATAAAACAAAGGCCTACACAGGTACAGTGATGCAATATTTACAGTCTTTCTGACTCACGCAGAAAAAGTCCTGTCTGCCTGGAAACTAATTCTTATTCTGGGGAGGACAAATACATCTTTCACCACAGACATAAGTGTACGTGTACACAAGCGCGCACACACACTCATGCATGAACGAACACACACACACACACACACACACACACACACACACACACACACACACACACACACACACACACACACACACACAGTACAAGGCTTCCTCTCAGTGAGGAACTACTAACAACAGGACATTCTGAAGCAGCTGGTTTTACCACAAAAAACATATAGAATGAGACAGCTCCACTTTCCTTGGTAACACCACTGTGGGTTAATGCGCGACATGCCAGTTTGCGGAAGGGCCTTTTCACTTGTATAGTCTGCTACGGTTCCTGAAGGCCTTTTCTGCATTTTAGACAAGTTTGGCGTGATTGCGGGCTAGACAGAAGTCTTAAAAGTGGAACAGGATGTTCTTTACTGACAGCCGAGGGTTACTGAAGCTCAATCTGTGTTTGTTTTGGCGTTATTATTATTTTACCTGAATAATTTTATTTTGTTTTTTAAAAACATCAAACAGGTTATCAGTCATCACAGCCAGTGACACAATAATTCTTTTAAATGAGAAACGCCAGAGATGTTTTTATTTTGTTTTACTCTGTCTATTCTTTTTTCCATCTCCTCTCTGTAACCAGATGTTCTTTTGTGAACAGCAAAAACGAATAAGTTGGGAAAGCATCTTCAAATGCTGTGGTATGTAGAATGTGTGCGTGGCCGAATGCTAATCTCACAACGCTGTGCCATAGACAGATGTGCCGTGGGCTCGACGCCTCCACACGCTGCCGTAACTCGGTAGTGTTTGGAGGGAACACCCAGTGTTTCGAACCCTAGCACTGCACACCCACACAGAACAGAGTGGTCGGCTGGAGCAGCAGAAGAGGCTGTTCGTTCTGAGAGGTGTTGCGAAGTTTGTTCTCCGTGAGCATCATCCAAACAACTGTCATGAATCAGGGGGAAAAAAAACATGGCCCAAGCAAATCATCAAGGGGGGTCCCTAAAGCATGCGGTGTCGGAAAGTGACCTTTAGCCCACGATGACAGCGATAGTGCCGTAGTACAACTGGAAATAAAGAGAGACCTTAACAGGTACAGTGATTCATTATTTACAGCCGTGCTGATTCACTCACTACAGTAAATGATGAGAATAACGCCAGTCCTAAGATCAAATGAGCAGGTCAGCTCAAACTCCACTCTAAGCCCAAGGCCTTATAAAGCAAAAAGTCATTAAATTAGCACTCTGTAAATTAGCATTCTTAGTCATAAACTAATGCTTTCCATTTTAGTAGTGCCTGAAGCTATATAAAGACGTGACTAATATTCTGGATGCTTCAGCAGTTCTCTGTTCAGCTATTAGTGTTCGATGTACACTTGAACTCAATATCACTTTTTCCAGAGAAGTCCCGTAGAAGACTGGAAACTGGAAGATAATCTGCGGCCACTTGTTAAGTGTCTAATTCATGCTAAATCCAATTTGTGGTGATGAAACTATGTGGACAGCTGGAGTCTGAAATTCAGCGATAATTATGTGAGCCCTATATATTTGTTTGAGCATTTCAGTGATTCCAGAGTCATTGGCAGCCAGTTCCAGTAAATCGCAGCAATCTTATGAAGCATGTACATATATATAAAAAAAAAATAGAAAGGAGTATTAAATTAATCTGAGCCAGGGTCTAATTCCAATGTGGGCAAGTGTTCTGCTTTTCTCCTGGAAGTGCCAAATTTAAGATCATATTAAATTGAACTTGTCATGTGTTTAAAAGGACTTGGCTTAAGAAGTCCACATCAATTTCTCACGAAAACAGTCAAAAACGTTTGCAGTAGACATAAGCAGTAAAACAAACAGAAAACATACTAAATTAGTAAAATGGGACATTAGCTTAGTTATAAGGATGCATTCATATGGGAAATCTGGGCCAGTGCAAACATCTGATACCTTCCCATATTCCAATTATGATACACACTTAAACAACAGAGACTAGAATCACCCGGATTACTAGATACACATACAGTTACACATCAGTTCAAAAGGTTTGGAATCATTTGTCATAGCAATTATTATTCAATAATAACTTCTCCAGTGAAGATTGAAATGTTACAAATGAATGACCAAAATGTAAATCTTCAGCAAAATTGATTTCATCTTATTTAAGAGTTAATCAACACTTTTTAGAGGTATTGACTTTGTAATATTTATTTGTAGAGGATTAAAAATGAAGCAAAATTAGTCAATCGAAGATATTTCAGGCCAACATAATCTATTCTGCAACAAACACATGCTTAGTATTTTATTCATTTCCAATATGATGGTATTACACATCCCTGCTTGAAAACTTGCTAAAGTACAAAAAGAGAACTCCTCCAACTCCAATACCCAGTTACCTAAACTGACCTCAACGGTTTTCAGATTTCGGGGGGGAAAAAAAAAAAAAGGGTCCGCACCCATCCGCTCTGCAGTAATTCTTGCTCGTTTCCCAGAGTGGCCATCATCGGTCACAGCCACAAATGTGATGAAACAAAGGTCTGAAAACATTCCCATGTCTGTTAGTGGACTGTGCAGATAATGGCTGGAGTGATCACAGAGGCTCGTAACTGTGCAGAACAGGAAGGAAGAGGAAACGGTGCAGTTGAGTGTGCCCAGGTTGGCCTGACTCTCTTTACGGTCACTCGGGGCTCCATTGTTGTGGCTTTTTACGGGATACAAAGTGTTCCCTCCTCGCAAAGGGAAGAGCAAAAACTCTGCCAGGGAGTTAGAACTTCGTGCACCGACCAGTTTCCCTGGTCTTCCCTGCAGTTTCTTCTCCACACATTATAAATGGGCACACTGGAACAGCTTGCATGATCACTACTAGGGCAGCATAATTCACTGAATATGCTGAATGTTACAGTGATATCAAGTCTCACAAGCTTCTAACCAATCACTAAACGTTTTATACTGTGTGATGTGACTTGTCCAGTCACAGATGTTCCTTCGTTTCTTGGCTGAATGAACAGCCTTTGGTCACACAAAGAGGTGCTGGAGGCGAGACACATGCGTAAGTATTTTATTTACAAATCAAAGTAAACACGAGGCAAAACGGACTACAAAGAAACAGGGAAAAAGAAACAAATGACCGGGGGAACAAACAAACGGGGGAAAAGAAACAGGCATTCAGAATGATGCAAGATCCATATATAATCACAAAAAATGCAAAGTGGCATTTTGCCCATATCATGCAGTCTTAACCCACAGTCACACTAAGCAATTTGAGTCGCCTTGCAAAAAAGGGTGTGAACTTAATTATATCAGATAATTATATACTCGCAAGAGTGTGTAGTGAAGTACAGTGATCTGAAACAAAGAATACATAGATAAATGGCATAGCTGGCAGCAGCGGGGTAGGATTGTGTTAAGCTGTGGTTAGCCCTGGAGCTAACAAAGCCGTTAGCAAGTCAGCAAACTCGCCTACTATAACAGTAAAACACAAAAGTAGAGATAATACTCAACTGTCATGCAGCCTCTCTTTTATGTGTTCGTTTATAGGTGCTGGGAAAAGAATGTTAAAAGGGTAGTGCTTATGCACTAATAAAACTGCTTTACGAAGTTAAATCAGCAATGCAACTGATTGAGGACCACTTATGACATTTGTTTGCGTTTATATGATACAAAATACCAATAATTCAATTTAATATGAGGGACATTCAAAAGGTTTCTGCACTTTTTTAAGTCAATTGTAAAGAATTTCAAAAACAAATGACATCACTTCTCTACAAAGTCAGCTTCCTTTGCGATGCAATTTTCCCAGCATCGTACCAATTTTCTAATGCCATCAGCAAAAACTGTTTTTGGTTGAGCGCATAGCCACATCATCACATGAAAAACTTCTTCCCCTTAAAGCCTCTTTGAGTTCCAAAAAGCAAAATGGTGCTAAACTTTTCACACTTGGTCCGTTTCAGCATTTTGTTCGTGTATGTGAACACGCCAAACGAACTCAGACCCCTCTAAAACGAACTGAACTGAGACCACCTCCCGGTTTGCTTTCAGTCCGCGGCGCGGTTCATTTAACTCATTTGACATTTAACTCATTTAACACATAACACTCCAGGTCCTCTTTGACAGTTTTCGTCTCCTAGGCTTGCCGTAGGTAGATCACGTGGTACAGCCCGGGGAAATCATATATGTCTATGCGGGAAACAGACAAAAAAGATAAATACGAATAACTAATAAATACCAATAAATGAATACATTATAATAATAAAAAAAACAATAAATAAATAAATGGATCTAGAGATTCTTGTCAAGATCAAGTTTCTCTACCCAGCTGCTCAGCCTCAAAGCATTCTTGCGCTCCATTGGTTGAAGAACGATAGTAGCGCAGATATTTGTGGAAAATGTAGATGTTTGGTAGAACGTGAAGAGACAGCAGTGGCAGGTTGGATGAGGAACTAAAGTGCGAACAGAAAAAAGAACTGAGACCCCATCTGAGCTGAAATGGACCAGAAAGAAAACCGAGTCCCCTTTCAAATGAACTCACACTGCAAACAGAAAAAGAACCAGGTTCCCTTTCTGTTGGTCCACTTTTTGGACCACTTCTAGAGGACTGAGTTTGGTTCCTTTAAAGAGGAATATATGTGAAAACACACATGCCCAATTACTATTCTTACAGTAGTTTCCCCACATAACATTCACCGTTTCCCACATAAGATTTTTGAAACCCATCTTAGTCCCTTAGAATTACACAGGCAGTTTTTGTAAATGTGCCTTTAATGCTGGCACATTCAAAATCTGGGCAGAAACACTCCTCATAAATGTAATGTGAATGGCTGGAGTTCTGATGTTGCAGGTTAAACAGACTGATGTATGCAAATATGACATAGTGACCACACAAAATCAGGGAATTCAAAATGCAAAATTCTTTCCATATATGGACTGCAAGTACTGAGGAGCATGTAAATTCCAATGAATCCCTCTTTTTGTAATGAGAAAATTTCTGTTTTCCATAATTGTTACCGTCACTGGTGAATAACCACCCTTTTCCTGGGAAAATGGATGGATGGGGGTTTCACTTTTAATCAAAGTCTATTTCAGTCATTTCCGGTTTATCAGGACAGACAATGTTTTTGACATATTTTTAAGCACATAACTGATCCAGACTCCCAGTCTACAAACAGTGCATTGTTGCTACCATCACAATTTTCCCAAGTCTGCACACAACAGGCCAGCTGCTGTTCATTTGTCCTACTAAGCTCACAGCAAAATCAGTATGCCAGCAACAGTTGGTGACGATTATTATAGACTTAAAGACACAATTATCCTAAAGTTGCCTCCTCTGCACTGGCTGTCTGGGTTCAAACATGAGCCAGCTGTGGGTATTTCCCAGCGTACTGTCAAGACTTCAGGTGCTCAAAGACAGAATGGAAGGAGGGAGTTATTTATGATCGCTGGACAAACCACTAATCAAACCTCTGACAAAGTGGATTCCTCAAGAGGTGAACGGAGCTGAAGATTGCAGAGGCAAGCAGGATTGTCCAAAAGGAGATAACAAGGATACAGCGTTGGGAAATGCTGGGAAGTTCCCCAAGAGGTGATTTAAGATTTAGATTAGATAACCGTTTTCTTGAGGTTGAAAGCGTAGAATGCCAAAACCTGCTCCATTCTCTAATTCTACATTAAGCAATAACACACCTCTGCCCACCATCATCAGCTCTGACCTCCAGTCAAAGCAAGTACAAGCGTGGAGACTGACCACCCTTGGTAGCAAAACATAACATGGCCCTGTTAATCCCGTCTGCTGCCACAGTGAGAAATAAATGGCTTATTTCAGTGTTGTCAAAGGATCAACACTCTTTCACTTTCCCGCAGTTGTTCCAAAAATCTTTCCAGCACATTCCCAGTGGGCTTTCCTAGCAGGTGCCCTGTTGACATGAAGGGCTTGAGTGACCGATGCCAAAGCACAAGCCCCTCTGGCTCTCTGTTGTCAGGCCTCCATCTCTCCATCAAGTGCCAAGAGACTCATAAAAACAAAACGAGTGGCGCAAGCTGCCAGAAGCGTGCCCCGTGGAGCTCTTATCCAATTCCCGTACGCTAATGAGAGGCCCCACAGTGGGGAATGATGGGAAGTCATGGGCTCTCATGGGAAATGGAAAGGGGGGGTTTGGTGCTTAACACTACAGGCATGAGCACTGCAGAGGTGATATAATATCCTCTCATTGTGAGCCTTATTGGGTACTCAGCATTGTTTGGCATATTGTTATTTTTTCATTTCAATAAAAATATTCATTGTTGATTTTTTTTTTTCGGTTTAAAAAAATACAACAAAGAAAAAGTGGCATTGGTACGGAATACGATGGAACTTTATAGGAAACTATAACGTTTCAAAATTCAGTACTACTGAACAGTGGTGGATGATTTATACGACATCTGTACTTGAATGAAAAAAAATATTGCGTAAATAAAATTTTACTTAAGTAATTCATATTAACACTTCTAAATACAAAACTATCCATGTTACAGCTGTGAGATGTTCCATTATAGTTACGTTACTTCAATTAACAATTGCTTTTAAGGCCTGTGTGGCTGCAGACAGTTTTATTTTGGGTGGAGTGGTGGTTTCCACATCTAAGTGATTTTTTTATTGAGCCCACATGAAGAGTATTCCATTGTTTACAAAAATTAAAAGGAAAAAACAGGCGAATGTGTTAATGCTGTCTTCAACAATTTTCAAATTCTGCCCCACGCAACATTCCAGAATAACTTTTAAAACTTATCAGACCTGGGAAGTGAATGGTACATTTTGAAACTAGAAAGTGTTTGTTCACATTAAAGTCTTTTATTTCAATTTTTCATGCTCTAATTAAATATAGATACTCAAAAAAGGTGTTTGCATATGTACTTTGTTACTGTCTACCAATGCTATTAATGTGTCTTAACAATATTACTTTCATATAACCGGGTCTTTACAAATTTGCTTTCTTCTATTTTGATTCTACTCACACATCTGCTCATTTGTATAAATGGCCAACTGCAACATTAATTTCTTAGACACTGGTGTATACAGTCCACAGCCAAAACTGAAAAGAGCCAACTCTGGATTGTGGCATTCGGTTGTGACAGACAGCATGCATAGCATGGATCATTAATTTAAGGCTAAACAAGATATCAGTGCAGGATGAGATATGCTTACAGTCTAGACAGCAAAATGTGTGCTAAAAACCCCAGTAACTTCGACCCACCACCTATACTTTGATCTCTGCTCTCATTTTTCCCATGGCTATAAACTCACAGATTCCAACCAGAGCTCTAACCACCACCTTAGCTAACTTCCCCACAATAAGCCGCTCTCTGTTTAGCTGCTATAAAAACCACCAATTAAGAGCAAAACGAAGTTCTTGAACTGCACCACCACAACAACGTAAGCTAATTAAACAGAAATTATTCATTGGTGGCCATGTGTGAAGTAGAAGCCATTCCCTGCAGTGTGTTTAACTGTAGCTCGCCGTTTCCATCTCTCCGTTTTCCCCACAGCTGCGCCTAGTTCTAAAAAAGGAAGGCGCCAACCTCAGCAGCAATAACTAACCTGATAAACAAAAGCAGCTCTCTCTTTTGATCTTCTCATCGACGACAGGAACAAGATCATTCATTCTGCTCGTGAAATCTTAATTTTGAACATTTATCAAAACCAAGCTGTGATCTAATGGTCAAGGGTGCGTCAGCAATGACGTTCCCAAGCACTGAACCTCAGGTGCTAATTGGCACTCGACGACTGGCTTCCTGATCCCAAAGGGTGATAATGGGTCATAGCACCACTTAATCAGAAAGTTAGTCCCTCTCTTTTCATTTAAAAGAGGAGGAGTCTACCTCCGACACAGAATAACCATGGCTTTGGAGTGCTAAATAAAAAAATTAATAACTGCAGTTTGAAATAGCTTGGTTTTGGCTCTCTATAGTAAATTTAAACAATACATTTGGAATAAACAATAACGTGAAATGCTGCATGGAAAAAAAAACAAACTGTGCCATTTGCAAAAATATTACTTAATGTGAATTTTAAAAACAGCATCATGGTCAACTCAGATTTCACAATTCACTTTGATGCAGAATGTGTGATAAAGCATCGGGTGAGTACATAAATGTCCGGAATGGCTTGTTTAGTACTGGAACTCTGAGGCCAACACTGCTAACAAACTCTAGAAGTCAATTCTTTCAAAGTGTTTTTGCAAAAATACATCCTCAAATCTTCTCTCAAACCACATCCAGTTCTTCGTCGAGCTGGCACTGACAAACACACACACACACACACACACATATATATAAATAAAAAAGGAAAAAACACACCAAAGTATATAAGCAGCAACACATTATTGCTTTAAAAAATTACATTTAAATGTTTAGAATGTATTCTCATCCATGCACTGTGATAATTCTGTAATTATATAAATGTCTGTAATGACACGTGTGTTTCATGGAGTGTTGTAGTGCAGTTGTCAGCTACACTTTCTGATCTATATTGAGTCTATAGTAAAACTCAACCACTGGTAGACCAAACTAACACCATCCAACAGGAACTACAACAGCATGTTCCTCTGACAGCAAACGATTTTCTTCACTGGTTTAAAAAGCCACTGCATGTACAGGAGGTCGTAGGCGATTCTAGTTTCTTGCTTGCTTTTCCGTGTTTAGTAAATTAAACAAAGAGGCACTGTTAACGTGGAGTGGTGGGCCTGTGGTCACCACACAGATTATGTATGAGAGCATGAGCTGAAAATGGGGGATGATGTGATGATGGTGACTTTTCTTTCGGTTGACCACAACACACACGGTTTACTGCTGACTATCTGCATAATTTCTATTTTGTCTCTGATTTTTATTTGGATGGCCATCAAACATAATGATGGGTGGTTTTCACTTCTGAGAGGCCTTTAAGAAGACCACATGAAGAGTGTTCCATTGTTTAAAAGAAAAAAAAAAACCGTAATAAAATAAAGAATTTTGTTTCTAACCACCTTAAATTTGAATGTAAATTGAATATAAGAATCTTTGTAATGGAATTGTACTGTTGTGACAGGGGTGCTCTAACTTAGATACTATCTGAATATGGGCCACAGGTGGTTTAATAACGTCTAGTTGCGGAGCGAACGAATTTGGAGACGTGTCTTACTCAGACATTCCTCAGTACAATCTGCGAACACTGAGGGCAAGTTGCCAACCATCAGAAACTGATTTCATCTTGGAAACAGACCTCGTTAAGGCCCAGATTGTTTTCACCCATAAATGCTGCTGTGTCAGCTCCATTTTTATTCCACAGCTCAGGCCAAGGAAACAACACGGAGGTTAGCGGCTAATAATATCCACGGCAGACCGTAAGCGGGACAAACATTTTACTGAGACGTCAGGAATTCCACAGAGGGTTGTGAGAAGAGCCCAGTGTTTACTCCCTCAGGTGAAAAACAAGCCAAGGGCTACAGAAGAGCCTGGGTAGACTGTGGAAATCCGGGCGTAAAATCTGCTTGGTGGCAACCCCAACACAACGTCCAAAACAAAGCGCCTGCTGTTTGTCTCCCTTCCCAAGTTCTCCCGATAACGCAAGGAGAAATTCCCATAATTGTGTTGCCAAGCAGTCGACCTGTAGCGTTAAAAACAGACACGCCAAATCCAGATAGACTGGGACGCTTCCCTTCCTTACAAGAGAAGGATAAGAGCCAGGAATATGACATTCTGCTGACCGTCAGTTCCATCCCACATCATCTGTCTCTGAGAAAAACAACTGGCAAGATAACATAAACCAGGTGAAGAACCGAATCTTTGGTTTCATTCATAGCTCCAAAGATCATAAGTGATGAGATCACTCCTTTTATAAGAATAACATTTGGCAGCATCGTAAAAAAATAGGGGGCGGCTTTGTCCTGCTTAAAGTTAAGATAAACAGGAGGACAAATGAGAGTAAGCAGCAAAAGGAACAGAGGACTAGAGCAAAAAAGGAAGAAAAATGCCCCCCTAACAGAAACATGTAGGTGCACATGCTGCAGCAAAGACCAAGGTAAACACACAGCAGCTGTCAGCTCTGGCAGGACAGCGGTGCTTCCCCTCTTGTTTCCAGCTGGAATTAGGAGACGATGAGCAACACTCCTCGTCTTCCAGCACTCTGACACAAGCAGGGGATTTTTAAACCACCACTGCAAAAAAAATAGAGCACTGGACATCTGAACTCACCTAAGTGTCTAGGCCGGACACAAGCTCGCCCACGTTTCAAACAGCTGTAGAATTATTTTCGGGTCACAGCTTGTTGTGCCCATGTCCGTCACGCTGAATTTACACATGTAAACACAGGAATGGTGTAAGTATGCATTGCTTACTTTCAGATTCTAAAAATAATTCAATGTACCCACGGCCAGCACACTGCCTTTTGGCAGGGATTTGTTTTGTCTAATGTCTTGTTGCACAACGCATAGCCTGGTGCAGGTGTTTAGTAACACTTTATTTGGATGGTGCCATGGAGATACTTTCCAGATGCATAATGTGTCATATAAGGGCCCACATCATAGAAAACCACTTTTTTTTAAGTAGAAGAGTGTGATGTGTTAACACTGTTAAGATTTCAAAATATGTAACTTACTCATGTCCATTCAGGTTGGACACGAAGCTGCAAAAAGAGTCTGTTCGTCATAAACTATTTTAGTGATGTCAGAATAAACATGCATATGTCTGCCTGGTCACCCTACAGCAGTTTAGCTCCACCCACTTACGCTGAGCTTACAGGGAGTGTTCAGAGTGCTTTCTAAAAGAGGCAGCCAAGTCATTTACATATGTCAATCTTAAACAATAAACATACTGTCCATTTTAAACGAGAGGTTGAAAAACAGGCAAGTGAAAAATGAATCTATGTCTGGTTTTGGTTCATAAATTCACACAAGCGTAATAAGTGGATTTCAGTAAAAACAAAAATAAAACAATAATAATAAAATACTTACTATATAATGTAGGATATGCGACCTTTGCATTACCTTGATGTTTCATTAAAATTACATATCTATCATTCTGAATCCAACTCTCATCTCAACCTCAGAATATAACCCTAGTCCTAAACCTAAGGGCCCAAACATACTGACTTCAAAACACAACCAAGAGTACAGCACAACCAAGTCCTACATACACGTACTTAATACACTTGTGTGAAAAGGAACATCTCTCTACAGCAGGAGCTGGCTGTAATCTGTACTCTGTTTTAATCATCAAAAAAACTACCTTACTTGCTTCACATTAATTAGGCTTCACATTGAAAAACAAAATATTATGATTCACATAGTAAATGCCTTCCAAAATAAATGTTTAATGTCTTAAAAGCTTTAAGTGTCCATGTTTAAAATAAACCCAGTTTGTGAAAGAGAAAGTACCATTAGCTTGGTGCTGGGTGGGAAAAAAGACCAAAGGCTTTCCAGAATTGAACGATTCTTTATTAAAGGATAAAGAATCATTGATGAATGTCCATACTTAAATGGCAACAATCTAAATAAAATCATGAAATGAGTGTTCAATATTTCGTGTTAGTGTGATATAAGAGTACCTTCAGAACTCTCATATGCCTGTGCTTGTGATTTTTAAATCCCTTGTGGAGCACAATTTAACTGACGTGGGAATTCATTTTTTATTTTAACTGGAGATTTCTACAGAGAAATTTGAACCAGTCTGAGAAAATCAGTAACTACAGCCTAGACGAGCCAAATTTACACAATGTCTGACACCTCTGCAATGACTGAAAGGCTTGAGTGCAATGCCCTTTTCCAGGACAAGCTTGTCACATTTTTCCTGTGATCTTGGAATCGTATCGGCTTGTGAAATTTCCCAGGTTCACCTGGGCTTCTGCGATAGGCTCGTCCAACGCTCCATCTGTTGGACTACATGTTTGTCAGCTTACCCACAAATCTGTCTCTCTGCAAATCTCTGCTCATCACAAAGCTGCAAAACGTGCAGTCTGTGAACCCAGAGTAAACATGGCGGTTTGGTGAACAGGTTCACAAAAATGCAAATTTGAAGTGTTATCATAATAGTCAATCATCAAGGAAAAAAACACATCCCACACTACGACACAGAACTGTTTCACTCTTGCCTTCACTACCAGCAGCAGCGATTACCTCACACCATGTGCTCCCTATGGAAGCCTGCAGTCTCCCCCAGAAGGTGGATATTTACATCACTGCAGGGGCAGACGCAGTTCTTATGTAATTCACCAACGCTTGCTCTGAAAAAACAGGAGGCCTCAGGGTCAAACATGGCTGCTGAGTCAGACACACATATCAATACCAGCCATCTGACTTAACGAACTGCTTAAAAGGAAGTCAAAACAGCTAAGTTGCTTTGCTGCTTCAAAGGCATTAAATCACAGCAGCACCATTGTTCAGCTGCTTTATTCCTCTTTTCTGGTTCTCTGCTCATCTGAAAAGCAGTGATTTTTTTGTTTTGATTTTTTTCTTCCAATTTATAATAGTTTTTAAACATTTTAGAATGCAACCCTCCACTAAAACACCAAGGCAGCACAAGACAACAGAAAAAACAATCGAGGAAAAACAACACTTTTTTTAAACTTACCATATGAACACGATTGTATAATACACCAGTACATACTATATACTGCTCTGTGCAGTACAGTATCTTGTACAAGAAAGCTGTGGGCCATGTTACAGGGAAGGGGACAGACTAGAGTTCCAATCAGATCAATCTCAAGACCTTATTTACCACAGCCTTCTGATCATTTCTAAGCAACCGTTACAAGATTTTCAGTTCTTTAGCAGCACAGATGTACTTTGGTCAATAGAGATGCCTTTCATTTGACTCATGTATCGATGTTTGGTGCTAAAAAGTCCAAGGCTATATCCACCTGAAATGGTTGTGATGCACTCTGGGATGTAGTAGGCCAAGAAGAGATCTCTGGAAAATAGATATCCTGGAAAATGTGGTCAGCTAGCATGTCAGCTGGGTATCTGTGGCGTACCGAAGAAACGTTGGTCACATAGTGTGTACTACTTACTACTTGTGGGTGCAGTCAATATATGGGCGGTATCTTGTAAGCCATTTTGTAAAATGTTATTTTTTTTAAATTACAGCACAATTTTTAAAGGAATTTATCAGTGTTTAGAGTGGCACTAAATACTCAAAAATATCATCTGTGACATTCAGCTTCATAATACCTAATGACTTAATGCACTACTAAACTTGGTCATTGGTCATTGGGCTGGGTCATTTCAGGTAAATGTCCAGATCAAGGATTTAATCAATTAATCGATCTATCAATCAATAAAATCATATGTACAGAAAAATATATATGTACATACATTAATACATGTATTTTCATTCTGAGTTTTAAAAATTTGACACTATAAGCTAAATTTAATCTTTTTTTTTTTTTTTGTCTTGTCAACTACTTTTGCTTATTTTCCACTGGATTGGGCAAATGTGTGCTGACCATTTGCTGCTGAATATTTTACAGTACACAAATTAATAGAAAATAAAAACGCTTTTACCCAAAGAATCTTTTACAACCAAATGTTGATTCTGTGCAGTATATACGTAGAACAGTATAATACACATACATATATTTATATACAACATACATGTGTGTGTGTGTGTGTGTGTTACTCTATCATTTAATAATTTACTTTAAATAGCCCAGAAGTACGTATAAAGTACATAAAAACATTATTTATTTCATCATCAAGCAGTTTGATGTGCAAGGTCATGGGGCCATGCCCTTTTTGAAGAAGCCTAGGGGTAGAAAAAGGAGTCAGTTGTCAAATGACAGCCTACCCTAACAGAAAAGTTGATCTTTCAAGGGGAACATGATCTCACTATTCCAACAAACGTGCTTAATGATGAAATGAACTTCTGAGCAATCCATTTTGCAATAATCCACCCAAAACTGTTTCAGGAGGAATTAGCCACCTGATCTATTGATTTCTAATGCTGCTAGGAATTCAGGAAAAAAGTCTGAAATTGTGAAATGTGTATTGAGCTGAGGAGCCAAGAAAACCTTGATGTCAACATAACACGGAAATGAAATGGACTATGAAATAAAACAGCTGAATGCAAAACTACTGCCATTGCAAAGTACCAAAATGGCCTATTTTCTTAATATTATTACATGATCCAGTTGAAATTTTACTTGTACATATTTACATACATGCAATCAATATTAACACTTTCCCAGTAAAAAGTGCTGAAGGACATAAAGTAATGTCTCTTGGAAAAATACATCGTTGAAAGATTTTTAAAAGTGGGTTTTACAGCTCTGGCATTCCCGTTTTGTGAGACCAAATAACTTGATAAACTATATTATTAATGCACAGAATAAAAATGACATTCACTTCAATACTGTAAAACATTTATAAACAATTCCTTACATGAATATACGTTGTAAATGTTCAGTACACATTTCAACCCAAGCCAGTGAAAAACATTCAACTGGTGAGGCTTACAATACACATACAAGAATTGCTAAAATGATTCAATTTATCTCAGAGGGACAAACTTAAAAAATTATATTTGAAGTAAAGAAAAAGTAGAGCTATAGGATATTGCGAGGTCTGACGAATTTAATACAGGAGTTCACTTTATTGTTTTCAGGCAAATCCATGACCTGAACTGTAAAGTCTGTAAGGAATATCAGGTGCTGCACTAAAACATGATGAGTACTTTAAATGACTGGGAAAATGCTACAGAGCATATTACCTGATGTAGTAATCGGTTCATGCCACCATTAATGTAATACATGAATAAATGAATAAAATAGAAAATGACAAGCTGGCACAGTTTTCAAAACGGCTATTTAACACAGGAAACTCGAATGCTGGAATTGAGCTCAGTGTTTTTCCATGACTTTCCAGGATTAAGCTTGTAGAAGCTCTTTATTGAGACAGACTTACCGGCAGCTCAGATGGTTCTGGCAGGAACTCTGCATCTTCCCCGAAAATGAAGTCAGGAGGCAGCTCGGGATCTTTGGCATTAAAGATAATGTCCCCTGGAAGTACAATCAACCGTCACAATGATATCTGACAAGAAAAGAGCCGCTACTACTGTTTTACATCTAAAAACAGGTCTGAGTAGCTACATCACAGATAACAGCATGTATCAGTGAGACTCCAGGTCATACCTGAAACCAGGAACAGCTATTTAAAATCCTTTTGAATAATTTAATTGGAAAGGCCTGGAAATCAATTTTCAAAAATCAAAACAACTTTCATGTTCTGAAGGTCTTTTAAGTCACCAAAATGGTCTTGTAGCTTATTTTCATTCTGTTTCATTAAATAGACATCCAAGGTCGTTCAGTGTGGATGCACTGCTGTTCTGTGTGTAAACAACTCGTTAAATCAAAATGTTACAACAGAGGAAAGATCCTTCAAATGTTGATAATAATACAGAAGAGCACTCATATGAAAGACCAATTTCAGATGAAATGTACCTAAATTGGTATGAAACCTGCAGATGATATTAGATCTAAAATTAAACTCATGGAACATGAACCCTCATGCGTCCTTGAAGGTAGTGGGGAGTCAAAACACTAACAAGCAACAGAAACAGAAAGTGTACTGTTATAATTAAAAACACCTGTGGAGTTGTGATTCTGTGTCACTGGGCTTAAACTCTAGGTTATGCCTGCTGACATGGCTGGGCTACTTCATAAACAGCTGTTCAGACCCGACATCTTATGATCCACACTAGAACAGTCAACAAGCCCCACTGCCTGTCGCCTTAGAAACTGGGTCAATACTGCTGCTCTTACAGCCTGTTACACAATCCAGCTTTTTGGTCTTTTTTATATTTTTACCTCTGTTTTTCTCCCCTCGAAGGAGAAAGGAATGGTGAGCAAAGCATCCACAAGGCAGTAGTTTTCCACAGATGGGAGCTGGAATAATGTCAAGCTAATGTTTGCTGTAAATCTGTCACATTAGCTGGAAAAAAAGAGAAACCCATTTGCCAGCTACATCAAACCAATTCTTTCCAGCCCTCTACAATGTCGTTGCTTTGTCACAGAACTGTTCGTGCTAAGGAGTTATGAAGCACTCCTGAAAGTGGGCCTTTGGGCAACGAGTCAAACACACTGCTCCAGCTGGGCAAAACCAAGAACACCGTGTGCTACTCAGAGCTCGGAGCTTCTGCATGCAAAGAGCAGGCAGACCTTTCAAAGTCCAGAGCAAAAGAGATATCCTTCTGAAGGAGGCGGCAAAAGAGAGGACCACTTCACAATCATCAACTATCAGCAACCATCAACAAAAATGTTCTACTAATGCATGTTCTACATCCTCCACCATGCAATTAGAGGCCATCAGAGATGCCACACAATATGCTTTTATCATAAGCATAAAAAGAAGTGTAAGAGGACCTCATGATGCTAATGCAGCCCAATTTCTCTTTTAAAGTCTTGGACTCACATGAACAAGTGCTGATATTTTGGCATTTCCTGTTTAGCTCAATGAAAAATAGTGAAGTACAACATCCAAATTAGGTTGTTGAAGTTTCACTGATGAGAGATAATACATTTGTGGGAGAGATTCTGAAAATGGTGTACTAACAAATCATTAAATGTGCAGTCAAGTAGTTATAGCAGGATCTTAAAATAAGCCTAACTGTGATCATTTGTAACAGTGGAGAGAATAATGTCCAAGCAAGTCATCACCCTCAGAAGTGCTGTGAGTTATGAAACAGACTTGAGTCATCTAGGAGTTGTCAACCACTGGGTGTTGTGAAATGAAAACCAGGAAACTATTCCCAAATTGACTTCAGTTGTTTATTGGGGACTCGGAAAGGCATCTAAGACTATTCAGATAATTACATGCGAATGATGCCAATTGTCATCGCACATAAAAAAGCAGCCCACATACAGCCCACATTCCCAACATGCGAGTGATGCTTTTATACCAGTAAAAGCAACTCTTCTGAACCCAGAAATGAGTGTTTGTTTGCCTGAGGGAGCACCTCTCACTTAGGAAAGTAGCCTAGTGTTAGCACTTTGAACATCATGTAGGCTCCCTCTCTGTCAAAAAGCCAATAGCAGTGTAGCTCATTTCCGGGACTTGAGGGCCAATGTCCAACTTGGTGATTTTGCTTCTCAAACACACATAATTCAGCTAATGTGTTGGTTTTAGTAGGTGTCTGAGGAGGGGGATTACCAATCTGTACTGGAGCCTCACCTTCCAGGACTAGAGAAGAACAACCCTGGTTTAATGTTTCTCCTCAAAACACAGACTTCTAACACAAAGTAACACTAGCAGCAGTCTTCCACTGGTGCCTGTCTGTGCCCTGTGATAAGAAATTTTAATACTGTAATAGAAGTAAGTGGATCTAAGACTGCATTCCACATGTGTAATACCACACTAAACTGTCTGTAAAATAGTTCTATGTGTAATGCCACACTAAACTGTCTGTAAAATAGTTCTGTACAGTGCAGATCTATCTATACAATCTGGTTCTTCTCTGTCCAGATATAAAGTGAAAGTGACCATTCTTTCATACGTGAACACACCACAGCACACAGTGAGAACAGAGTGAAATTCTTCCTCTGCATTTAACCCATTCACCAAGTGAAGCAGCAGGCAGCCAGGAACACAGCGCCCGGGGAGCAGTGTGTGGGGAGCGTACTTTGCTCAAGGCTACCTCAGAGGTGCTTAGCAGTCTTGGGAATCAAACCCACAACTTCCTGATCACAGGGCGAATGCCCTAACCACTAGGCTATCAACTAGCGATAGACTCCACTTCAGCTCAGTCCAGATCCACCTATAGAATCTGGTTCTGCTCAGTCCAGATTTACCTATGGACTTTGGTTCTGCTCAGTTAAGATCTACCTTTAGGTTTTTCTGCTCAATACAAATCTACCTACAGACTTAGGTTCTGCTCAGTCCAGATTTACCTATAGATTTGGTTCTGTTCAGTACACAGATTCCGGCTCTGCTCAGTCCAGATTTACCCCCAGATTTGGTTCTGCTCAGTACAGATCTATCAGATCTAGAAACAAGTTCATATTTGCCGAGATCTGTAAGCAAGTGTCTCTCAAAAGAACACATGTTTGCCAGAAGGATTGCTACTTGAGTGCTTCATGACTCACACCTATTACCGGAACACTCAATTAAGATCACTGCTGTGTTATAATTACTATCAAAGCCCATTTGGTAACATTAAACAGCTTCTTGCCGAATTGTGGTTCTTGGACGCATCACAGATAAAGGCTTTTACAGTTATTCTCAAAGGCATATTTTGAAATCAAAGGGAAATTTGTTTATTGCATTTCCATTAGCGACTCAAGTGAAGCCATCTTTTAGAACTTGAATAACATCACAGATGTGTCATGCCCTGCATTGCTCTACTGGATGATTGGAAGTGGTGACCACATGATGGCCATGATGGACAGTTCTACAGATTCTTCCTTTGTGGCTGAGTGAACAAAGACAGTGCCACAGTCAACCACCAAAATAATAGAAGATTAACTAACAAGTCACAACTCATCAATATTACAGTAATCTTGTTTGATAGCTCACTGTGAACATAACAGAAGTCTTTTGCACTTAAATAAAAATTAACCAACTGGATCAAACCAAGCTCAAATCGAATTTTGGGGATAAAAAGAAAAGATACTGTTGTAAACAAAAAACAGAAGTAAATTTATCATTTAACTTATAGTACGTCACTGCAGCAGAACATCCTTAAGGCTGAGTACTGAAGGATGTTTACGATTCTTTTTTTTTTTTTTTAATTACAAACTTAAAGTGTATGCGGCCTAATCAGTGAGAGGCGGAAGAAAGGCTGAAGCTAATAACATGCTTATAAAAAGTAATTTAGACAGTCAGTCAGCAATGTAGATACTGGAACAAGCATGCTTATTGAATCACTGGCGCTGATAAGACTGACTACTTGGGAATAGAAATCTGATGTTAATGACATGGAATTTATCAAAACTATTTCAAAAACTCAAGTAATTCAGTCAGTAATTACAAAAGTACTGCACTTTGATACTCAGCCATCCACATCACTAATTCGGTGATGTCCTAGGAGCATCACTAAAATAACTGATCATCTTCATTGCGGTGTGTGAGCAGCATGTAAACCCACTTATACTCAAAATGGGAACAAAACTGGAAAGGAATTTAAATCGGGTTCAGTGTCTTGAACTAAACTGTCTGAGACCAATGCCATTTAATTAACCATAATATTAAATTAAGATAAACCAATACTGACATTTGGAACATGCAATAAAGGAGCATAAATTGACCTCTACACAGATAAATACAGACATTCCATTCACAGTCAAAACGTAAAATCTTGCTCATGTCTTACATCAGGGTTATTTCTATGTGCTACCGAAACAATATTTGGTAAATGTTCCAGGTCTTCCAGCTCTAAGAATGCACAAATATTGTTATTTACTTTGATCTGTGGGTTGGTAGAACGTCTACTACTTACATTTGAGAGTTTCTCCAGCGTACGGGATGTGCAGTTTAAATCTATCACAGCATGGCCCTGGTGTCAGAGAAGTGCAGCTGAAGAGAAAGAGAGAAAAAAGCAATAAAGAGCCTTTGACAGATGCTCTCATCCAGAGCCACAAACATGGGTGCTTCCTTTACAAAAAACATTTCTACCACACTAGTAAAACCAAACCTAAATTAAGAGCTTGTTAGTTATGTTCATTTGTTTCGAACAAGCAAAGCAATTTTATCCGGTATCAATAAAGTTTTCTGGTTCTGATTCTGCTTCAGTTATTATAAGTGCTCACTGAAGAAGTGGGTCTTCAGTCGCCATTTGAAGACAGCTTAAGGATACTAAATATCCAAAAACTACAGACACGTTTTCTAATCAGTGAATAAAGCTACTTGAAATGAAAATTTAACCAGAAGCAAAAAACTAGTTTACATAATTTACCCTGGTTTGATGGCCAAAGATTGTTTCTTCAGTTTTGCACTGGAAGAAGTAGCCAAATAAGTACCCAATAAAATACAGGATTCTGGACTGCTTGAGTGTGTATTCCAATAGTTTTTTTTATGTAGTTAATTTTGTGCACTCTCATGAATTCTCTTTCTCTCTTGTGCTCCCTACATCTTTTTCTCTTGTAATGTAAAACAGCTCTGTGGTTAATATAGAATGTGCCCCTCAGTGAACCCAGTACTGATTAGAGGGATGTACTGGATCGCTGAAAAGTCACAGCAGGTCTACTCCCTTGTTTGTTAAGTTTGTCTGAAATGCGTTAAGCATTTCTGTGAGTAGCTACAGCATGGAGGTTAACCGTTGATCAGAGGATGATGGATTCTGTTGTTTGCACTGATAATAATCATTGAGAACATGTTGCATAAAACAAAGTGCACCTATGTGGTATGTGGAGCGGACAGATTGGACAGTAAGAGTAAATACAAGGTAGGTGTAAACAATTAAGGGGCTTGTTAGTGCATACTCCCATTAAAAAGCATTACCAACAGAATGGGGTGGTCTGAAGCAGGAGTACATGAGCCTTATATCACCATCCCTAAGGACATCAGGTAGGGGGGTATAAAGCCCCCAAGCACTGGGCTCTAAAATAAAAGAACTGTGTTTTCTTTAATGACTGAGCTTCATCCAATACTTCTGAGTTGAGTGGAGTGGCGTTTGTGATCCATAACTAATCATCTGATATCAGTACCTGACCTCACTAATGCTGATGTGAATGGTGTAGTATAGCTTTCTCAGAGGTGTAGACGCTGTTACAACAAACCTCATATTACTACAGATATCAGAAAGCTGTGTGTAGCGCATTTTATACCATTTAACCAAACTTGAAAGACTTCTCATACATCAATGAGACACAACACTCACCCAGTCTTAAGGTCAGTGATCCGCAAGCAGTTAGTGGAGTCCAAACCAACTCGGCCATTGCGTACGACAGTGCACAGTAAAGGCCGCAGCTCAGGAGATATCCGGCTCAGTGCCACCTCTGGAGAAAGACTGTTCATCTTCTGCTGAGGGAGCTCTCTGCTAAAGGCCAAGGTGACAACATCTGGATTATCTACTGACTTCACTAAAGTGATGATATCAACTGCTTACTAAATTCATTTTAAAACTAAAACATAAATCCTGAATTTTAAAACTAAAACCGGAAGTAAAAGGTCAAATCAAACAAGGTAATCCATAAACATAATGCAACACTAATTAAAAAACTGGATCATTTAAAACCAAACAGTGATGAGAACCAATACAAGTGAAACTCTGCTACTGATAACATTTATTAAACGTTGCATAAATGAATGACAAGCAATAAAAGGGAAACACTATCACCTAAAAAAACAACACTACCAACTACAACATTACCAGCAACTACAACATTACCAGCAACTACAACATTACCAGCAACTACAACATTACCAGCAACGACAAAAACAACATTACCAGCAACAACAACATTACCAACAACATTATCAGCAACAACAAAAACAACATTACCAACAACATAAACATCAACATTACCAACAACACACATAACAACCACATTACCAACAACATTACCAACAACAATAATAAAAACAACTTTTTTTAACTACATTAAATCTGTTGTTATTAAACCCCAGGAATTAGAGAGGAGCAGTGGCTACATGCTAACATGCTAATAGGGTTGCAAAAATACTTTTTTCTAATGTGAGAAGCATTTAATCTATTTGTCCCCAAACTTGGTTAAGTAATTCTGCTCATCACCCGGTGAGAAAGGCACTCTGTTTTTTTTTTTTTTCTGTACCTTTTTCAGAAATAATCAGAGTTGTTTTGCTAGTCTGCTGCTGCTGCCTCCCTGCTCTGCTTGTTTGGGGTCTTTCTGCAGGCTGTCCTCACAGAACGCCTGCATCTCCATTCCTATTGCTAATCTGAATTCATATTAAAACAGTTCTTTATTTAAGGTTTAACAGCCATGTGGTGTGTTAAATCAGAAAAAAATGACATTCTGATGAAACAGAAGAGAATGAAGTTTCCCTCAGAGCCGTATTCAGCTCTGTCTATCTGAGGTACAGAAAGTGAACTTTGCTTTGGACTCAGACAGCTGACACAGGCAGTAGGTGTGCAATTTATACATTTCTCATTAAAAAGGCAACATTTATTCATATGTTTGGATTTATACGATCCCGAGAGCTTGATTTTCATATAGAGAAAGATGTGAGATCCTTGTAATTATTCTAGGCTCCACACAAACTCTTTTTCACAACTAATTTGATGCAATACATAGCCAGTATGGACAAAAGTATTGGGACGCTTGACCATAACACCAGCAAGGACTTGTGACTCTGTATTCTTTATTCGAATAAAGTGCACGATATGGACAAAAGTAGACTTTGGGGCAGCTGGTAGCCTAGTGGTTCGGAAATTCGCCCTGCAATCAGAAAGTTGTGGGTTCGATTCCCAAGACTTCTAGGCATCTCTGAGGCACCCTGAGCAAGGTACCGTCCCCACACACTGCTCCCCGGGCGCCGTGTTCCTGGCGGCTCCCTACTTCACTTAGTGAATGGGTTAAATGCAGAGGAAGAATTTCGTGCTGTTCACACTGTGTGCTGTGGTGTGTTCACGTATGAAAGAATGATCCTTTCACTTTTCACTTTTTTAACAGAGACTTTAATAACACTACATTCAAATGCATAGACTTTAATATGTAGTTGCACTCAGATTTGACACAGACAGTAGGTAAAGTGTGCAGTTTTTTATCATTTCTACAGCTGTCTGTGTCAATTTTACATTTCTCATTTAAAAAAGCAACATTTATTGATATATTTGGACTTGCATGATACTAAGATGCTTATTTTCACATAGAAAACAATATGGAATCATTGTAATCATTTTAGGCTCTTATCACTTTTAAATTCACTTTTGTATTTTCATACAATACGTATACATACCAGTCAGCCATAATATTAAAACCACCTGCCTAATATTCTGTAGGTTCCCTCCGTTCCACCAGAACAGCTTGGACTTGTAGAGCCATGGACTCACATATTGATATTGTGGTATCTGAACCAGAGATGGGACCTCTGTGGATCAGACTACACTATATCGACAAAAGTATTGGGACACCTGACCATTACACCAATAGGGAATTAAATGACATTGCTTTCAAATACACAGACTTAAATACGGTGTTGGTCCCCCCTTTGCAGCTATAACAGCTTCCACTCTTCTTGGAAGGCTTTCCACAAGATGTTGGGGTTTCTGTGGGAATTTTGCCCATTCATTCTGTAGAGCATTTATGAGGTCAGGCACTGATGTTGGACAAGAAGGTGCTGGATGGGGTTGAGGCCAGGGCTCTGTGTGGGCCAGTAAAGTGGCCTTGTGTGGGCCAGGCCTCTGTGTGGGCCACACCAAACTCATCCAACCATGTATTTATGGTCCTTGCTGTGTGCACTGGGACACGGTCATGCTGGAAAAGAAAAGGTTCTTCCCCAAACTGTGTCCACAAAGTCGGAAGCATGGCGTTGTCCAAAACATCTTGGTATGCTGAAGCATTAAGACTCGCCTTCACTGGAAGCCCAAATTCTGAAAAAGAGGTGTGTCCCAATACTTTCTTCCGTTGCAACATGGTTCAGTTCACGTGTGCCCATTGTAGGTTCTTTCAGTGGTGGACAGGGGTCAGCATGGGTACTCTGACCAGTCTATGGCTACACACCCATTTAGACAGCAAACTGTGATGCACTGTCTTCTGACACCTTTCTGTTATAGGCGGCATTAACTTCAGCTATCTGTGCTACCGTAGCTTTTCTGTGGGATCAGATTAAATGGACTAGCCTTCACTCCCCACATGCATTAATGAGCCTTGGGCCCATTGATGAAAGTGGCCCTTTGGCCATGGGCCTATGGCGCTGTCATCAGTTCACCGGTTGTCCTTCCTCGGAACATTTTTGGTAGGTACTGAAAACTGGAAACACCCTACAAGACCTGCTGTTTTGAAGATGCTCTGTCTCAGGTGCCTAGCCATCCCAAAATGGCCCTTGTCAAAGTCACCCAGATCCTTACACTTTCCCATTTTTCCTGCTTCCACATCAACTTCAAGAACTGAGTATTCATCCACTGCCTAATATATCCCACCTCTTGACAGGTGCCATTATAACAAGATGGTATTCACTTCAGTGCCATTCACTTCACCTGGCAGTGGTTTCAGTGCTGTTGCAGGTCAGTGTAATATCTACGCAACAGTTCCAGTGTTTCCCAATCTTGCTCCTGTGTGGACTGCCTGCAGTGTAAATTTTAGCGTTTTCCTGCTGGACAAAAACTTGATCACTTAACTCTTTTAAGTGAAATTAAGTCTCTTAATTTGATTGTGACAGAGGATTTACTCAATGCTAACTGGACTAAAAGCCACCTCTCTAGCTGGTAGTAATAACACTGATTTCAGAATAATAGAATAGATTCTCATAAAGCGATCCCTTACATTAAATGCAATCTAATGTTTTTAAGGCTGTATCATTTAAGACGTGTTCTCATGATCACCTACATGATTTTATGCACTATAATCACTCTAATTACATCCAGCTCATTGAATACACTCTTTCCTTATGTAGCAACACAAAAATGATTTTCTGTTATGGTAATTTGACTTTTTAGTTAGGCCTAGATGTTAGATAACCATAGCCATGTCATTCAATGTTTCTCTCATATTTCTTTCTACCCACGTAATCAGCTCGACATCTCATACAAGATTATTGACCATGCATGGCTGTCTGTACTGAAAGGCCTTCATGCACCTTGAACAGCATCTTCTAGCCTCTCTTCTACAAGAAACAGAAGGATTTGCGTGGCATGTTAAATTTCACAGGCATGGATGGGGATTACCTATTCCAATTTGCAATGCGCAGTATTTTTGTTCTTCATTTAGCCATGCAAACATGGGTAATACAACAAATTTTAGCTATTAAAAATTAATTTCAGATGTTTATTACATGCAGATGTAAAACAGTTGAAACCGGTCAGTGCAAATGATGAGTATTTGTATTGATATAGTGCAGACGGTGCAGAAAATATGGGCAATGAGGAGAAAAATCAAGGCTGTCCCATAGCTAACGGCCAAGCTTTCACAGTGCCTTAGGACTGCTGGGAGATTTGAGCAGATTAGCACACTACCATTCACATGCATAGCGTACATGCAAGGGATTGAATTAATGAAGGATTTTCTTGGCTGTTGTCGATCACATGGTGCAGTCTTGAAATAATCACCTCTGGTGCAATAGGCACATGTCCAATGTGGAGCACAATTAATGCTATTTCTAACCTATTGAAAACATTTCCTTCATGCGGATGGTTAGAGCGTGTGCTCTTTTTGAAAGCTGCAATTCAAGCCTACTTCCTCCATCTCTTCTTCAAGCCGCAGCACTCCCTACTTCATCTCTACCCCTCCGAATAGTTTTTTTTTAATGCAAAATGAGCAGTATGGTGCTTTTGAGTCCATTTTAGTGCCTCAAAGAATCACAGCATATTATTATGGTGCTTTATTGACTTCACTCATTGATCTTTTCACATGTATGTGTGTGTGTCTCTATTAGAACATGACTGAGGAGGTGAATGTCGTGGTGGTGGGCTCCTGTATGACCGATCTGGTCAGGTGAGTTCATGCAAAAAGTTTTTATTTCACAAGAACATCAATCTGATGTTCTTGTGAAAATAAAATTACATTTCGTAAACTGAACAAAATCCTGGTCTCTTGAATTTAAGGCATATTGACCCTGAATGTACTTGTGTTCTTATACTCCCAGTATCTATTAAAATGTGTATTATCATGGGGCACACTGTAAGTGTATCCATCATGGGACAAGCTTATCCCACTCATCCTCATGCTTGTGGAACATGTTTATTTACGACACAGACATTGCAGTTTGAAATAACAAAAAAAGAGGAGGGTCTTTCCAGTAGGAGCTAAATGCAGCCCACCATTAGCAGATAGGGGAACTGCCTTGAGTCCGTATGAGTTATTAATACTGCTCCAGAGGTGTGAATCACCATGGACTGGTCATGCCGGCTGCTGGTGCAAGTTTTTCCTAGTCAAATGTCTCCTAGTCATATTGGCTGAGGCTGCACTTTGTAACTGCAGCACAACTTTATAGATTTCTCAGGGCAAAAATAGATATCAACACAGCAGTGCCATTTATTCATTTAAAAAAAATGTATAATGAAATAGTTTTAAGATAAAGACACATGAGGCGGAGGTCATTATTAGTATGATGTTTTGTCTTAGAATAAATCCATTCCTGGCACTCCATGTTTCAGTTTTAAGCAAGCAAAAGAATAAAGAAAGCCAGGGAGCGCGTTTTTTGAGGCTACTGCTGATGCAGACCTACATTTTCTGAGAAACTGGCAGTACTGGGATCTTTCAAGTCTGAGAAAACAGCCATTAAAAAGCTTTTAATACTTTTAATACTTTTTATAAAAAAGGTTTTTATATCTTTTGCGTTCATCCCTGAAAGAAGATGAAACCCACACCAGCAGGATCTTACCAATGAATTAGTATTTTTAGAATATAATGTAAAATTTACTGTATATATTTATATATAAAGTGTGGGTGTGTGTGTGAGTGTATAGATGCTTTAAATGATGATGTTGTGTCATTTCAGCTACAGGTCAGGACCGGTAAGGACATGCATAGTCTTCAGTAGACCTGTGAGATTTGATTTGGGGTGCATCCTGCAGTTTTATTTGTATGGAGATTATGTGAAGCACATTAATCAGAGACTGGCACCTCTCAGCCAGCGCTTTCAGAAGATCTTAAGTGCTTGCCCACACAGGAGAGAAATAGCTGGGGATTCTTTAAGAATGCCACTGTTCACTCTTCACTGTTAATCTTTCCATGGTGGCACAAATCATGCTTTTTCTGGCCTTGTCTTATTGCGACGTTCACAGAAACAGCTCCAAAAGTGTGTGTTATTAAACACACATGGCCTCGTTTGTGTTCTACTTTCTCTGTACTTTCTTCCTTCAACACCACCCCCCCACACACCCTCCCCACCCTGAAATTAATTCAGCCATCAACTATGGCCTTTGAAAACCAGAGACCGCATCAATTAGGCAACAGCACTAACGGGAAAAGTCTATGTTTATATGTGCGTTCTTTTTTTTCTTTCTTTCTTTTTTTCTGAAGGGTGCTTGAAACACACTCCTAGCCCATCAAAGTGCTATGCATGACTTTGAAGTATGAAATCCAGTTTTCTCTCTGGCTGATGTGTGTGCGGGTGTGTGTTTTTTTGTTTTTTTTGTCGGCCCGTGTGGTGTCTTGTGTGTGACAGAGAGATACATCCACTTGCATCTCCTGTTGAACATCTGTGCAGTCGTGCTGAAGCCAGAGAGTGCCACCTGCTGATCATCTGCGCATTTAATTGCGGCTCAGCCACATGCGGCCCAGTCATATGGAGCACAGTGGTTATGTCAGCGGTGAAGACCGTCTCTGGCATGATTAGATCTTTCCAATGTAACCTGACTGTGATTTCGTCAACATACTTTTACCAAGGTGTTGGAAAGGTGTGTGGAGCCACAGTTCTGTCCTTTAAATATCAGATTCATTCTAATGTGGAAAAACATGCTCTAATACAGGTACTAAACCCTTCCATTGCCATGTTTTTGATTATTTGGAAAAACCTGACGTGAGTCAGCCCCTGACTCCCCCTGTAGCCGCCTAAGGTTTTCTTTGAAAGTAAATGTTTTGTTGTGTGTTGGCCTGTGGGTTTAGATGTTCTTACTGTGGCCTTCAGTGTTTTTTTTTTCCTGCAGTTGTGGAAAGGAAAAAAAAGGTAGTGAAAAGGATGTAAACAGCACCCTGCCGCACGGCTCACGTCAGCCTCACACCTGTTGTGGTTCCTGGCAGCTCGGGAGAATCAGCAGTGTAAAACTGTGTCAAAGTTTGCAATGTGACTGACTGAAAGTTCAGACATTTCTTACTATAAAACAATAGAGTGCGTGTGTTTGTGAGCGATGATGCAGGTGTGGTTAGTCTGGCTTTCGCCCGACTCCAGACGCTGACTCAATCACGCTTCATTAAATTTAAAGCTCACTATCAACTGACAAAAGACAGTGATGCTCCCGTATCGTCACACACACTGTTTACACGCCAGCAACATGAGTAAGAGTCTTCACTGATACCACTGTGTTAGTTGTTGAAATGACTGAGATTAATTACACTGACTCTATTGCCACTCTATTGACTCTGTTTGCCTTTGGCACTGGTTTTCCCCTTTGTCCCACCATTTTTATGAAATAAGAGACATTCTCTGTGTTCATATTTGAGACAGATTTAAAGAGGAATTTCAGTCAATAATGCTAATGTTGCTTACAGTAAGTGAAGGTCAACGGGCACTGATTGGCACAAATAATATTGTGCTAACTGGTCACCATGAACTTCCTTGTGCAAAATACCCGGTAGAAATTGGGGGTCCTCCAATCAAATTTTTTGTCAACATCTGAGGGAGGAGGGTGGTGACAGATGAAATGAAACAATTGTTGTCAATGTCAAAACTCAAAGTAACATTAAAGTTAAAATGATATTTACAATCGCTGGTAGAATTGGATGGAAATGGTTGTGTAAATACTGTGTTCCGTTTGGTTCAAATAATGTACAAAACCATTTTTCTGGCTTCTGGATGTTCACATATCTCCAATGAGGGCTGGTTTTTCCCGTTTGGGGCTTTACCAGCCGAATGGGTGTTTTTTTTTTTACTGTAAGTCACTGTGGATCATGTAAATGTGTTCTGAACAAACTCAGGTGGGATACTTATGAAAAATAATCACTTTTATCACTTCTTTTCTCTTTTGAATGCTATGATGATGCTGTCAGGCCAAAACTTTATCCAAAATGGTCAAAGGTAAAAACAAAAATCTTAATTTTGAGGGTGCATTTTCCCAAAATTTGGGGCACTATATTAAAAAAGACAAAGACAAAAGACAAGACAAAAATGGAGATAAAAGGTTTTATCCCGATTATATGCAGTCATGTTTTAGGACAGATTATGAGCACACATACTGTAATAAAATAGTAATCCAATGCTATCCCATAAACTATATAATTATTATTTGTAAAACCGCATTAAAAATGTTTTTAAAGAGAATATTCTGTAAGCTCAAACATGTTCTCTTTAGCTGGTGGTGTTTGGCCACTTTCATAACCTTTTTTAAAACGGTGCTTTAATTTAATTATTAGTCTTAAGTTGACCCGTACCATCATTCTGAGGTGTTCTCTGTTGGTCTTATGATGATGTTTGTTTCTTTATTACAACTTTTGGAGCTTATTTGGAAATCTGTGGTTGGACAAAGCGCCTCATCAACAGAACTGTTCAGAGTGAGAACAAAACTCACCATCCAGGTTACTGGAAACCAGGCAAATAGTATCTTTATTCATCTAAATTGACTTACTGTAAAAGCCCCTCTTTAAACCTCACAAACAACACATGCTCCGAGAAAAACAACTTTAGCGGCACGTTCTGCCATCAACAAAAACATAGACACTTGTGGACTTGGACCGAAGCCAGCCTGTAACTTTCTGAGGTCGAGAGTTTTTTTTCTTCAGTGGAATGAGTAATGCTGCTTGTTCTGGTTGGGTGAGAAACACACGGACCTCTCTCTGTAATGTCATGCATTGCGGCAGTAAAGCAATTACCTTTCTCTGGGGTTCAGAGCCTTAGCCTTATATTTAGAAGGTTTAGGAATGGCAGGACATGCTGTTTACTCTCATAAACAGCTCTTTCAATCACTGTTTTCCGGTAAATGTCCTCACCCCTACCCCAGTCTCATTTCAAAATGCTGTGGCTTAGCGGTAAAAGTATGAGTACAGTTGAAGTCAGCTCTTTGTGCTTTTTTCTCAGTCACTGTAGTGGATGGATCAGGTTCCATACATGACTGAGTCAATCATCAAATCAATCTAAACGCCATACTATACTTACTAACTTGTCCTTATAGGTCAATATGCTTTCAAACCAAAATGTCAATCATATATTACAATTACAGCAATCCTGAACGCACCCATATTTCCCCCCAGGTCAACTTATATTGTGTTATACAAAAAAAACCATCATAATTTATTCTTATATCATTGGGAGAGGTTGGAAAATATCTTTCTTTTCCAACCTCTCCCTAGAATTCCACAGGCTCATTTTGCTATTGTACCTTTAAGACTGACTTGATGTAAATGACCTCCGTTCTGACTGGCTGCCCCATTTTGGGCCTCATTAAAAAAGCAGTCTAGACTGTAACACTCTTTATAACGTTGGTGGGCGAAGCTAAACTGCTGACATCATAGAAACAATGAATTGAAAACAGACTGTTTTTTTAAGCTTTTTTTCCACATATTCAATATGGACCCAAGAATAAATGGTACATTTTGAGACTTTAACAGTGTTTACAAATCACTTTGTAGTCTTTAATTTAAAAAAAGCGGTGTTTTTGCCATTCAGACTGCAGACAAATGGCCCCGATTTAATCAGAAGCTGAAAAATCAGATATGATTTGTTTTAATTACCATTTAGGTTCACATCAGTTACACCAGACATGAATCTGATACTGTTTTTTAAGCAATTCTTTGTCAGTTCCAATATGATACTAATTTTTTTGCCTGGCACTGTATTAATAATGTGCAGAAACTACTCTTCACTCACATCAACAAATCTACTGAGGCTTTTGTGATGTGTCAGTTTCATTATACTGTGCATGTCCAGTGCTATGTTGTTTAAACCCAACAAAATACTGTATTCCTTTTGTAGAAATAGACACATCTCTCCATTAGTAGGCTGACACTTTTCAATTGGTTGCACTCTCTCTCATGCACTGAATGAGGAACAGTGAGCTAAAAATCTAATTAAACTATATCATATATGTAAAATTTCATACAGCCTTTCCTAATCTTAAACATTTCTAGTAGTCCTGTGCAACCATATGACAATCACAGTACATCGTTGGAGACCTTCTTCTAGAGGTATTTTGCCTATTTGTCATGTTTTTGTAATAAACAGTCATTTACACATGAAGCATGCATTTATAGTATTTGGCACTGCTCTACTTTAAGACATAGTGGTCTTAACAGTCATGATTCTCTTTCAGTATACTAGAAAGCTGTTTAATTAGAAAAGAATTTGAGAAAAAGAGCTGATATTCCTGAGGCCGTGTAAACCAGACACACAGGCAACAAATCTGCCATTTCAACTCTGAAAAGTGAAACTAGTCTAAAATACCTGTAATCCAAAGTTTTCTTCTGTATTTGTCTTACTGTGTTGTCTGTTCTATCTTCTACTTTATCAGCCAGACTCCTAGGCTGCCCAAAGCTGGAGAGACAATACATGGACACAAATTCTTCATTGGTTTCGGTGGCAAAGGAGCAAACCAGTGTGTTCAGGCTGCTCGACTGGGAGCCAAGACTGCCATGGTGTGCAAGGTACGTGGAACTGGTTTGTTTTTCTGTAGTCAGGTCACGTCCGAGTTCGAGTTATTGCATTTTATTTCATACCTTTTATACCTTGTCACTGTTAGTTTGTACCGATAGCACCAGCATC
The DNA here is from genome assembly GCA_037576975.1 of Alestes dentex. Lineage (NCBI taxonomy): Eukaryota > Metazoa > Chordata > Actinopteri > Characiformes > Alestidae > Alestes > Alestes dentex. Next base: position 46,081,420 of record JBBIGA010000001.1, on the reverse strand, counting down.
AGAAAGCCCAAAGAGGTAATAAAGGCCTGTGTTTGTGAGTACAAAGAGCCCAATCGATACTGAAGCATATGCACAGCACAAAAATAGGCTGCTGTGCTTTCAGAAAGCCTGAAAGAAGGGTTGCACTTCAAAAGACAGAGGGCCAGGTAGAGAAGGGCCCCAGCCTTGGCACATCTTTTACAGCGTGGGATAAAAGTAGCCCCAGTGGGCAGAGAGGGACCCCTACACCCCTTACCTCAGCGCTGAACATCTCAGAGAGAGTAAGGGAGAGAGGGGTGCGGTGGTTTAGAGGACTGTTAGTAGTGCGGAGGCGTCCTGGGTGGGGTGGCTATATCTGGAAGGCTTGGCTGGATTTAGCGATGTAGAACTTTGCCCTGGCAGTGAGGAAGGAGAAAATATTGTTTCACATTCCAGTTTAAAGGTGGTTCATCGTGTTCATCAAACCACTTAATTCAACTTTAAGCTTATAATCTTTCAGGAACAATTGTCTAACTTATGAAATCAGTAGGGATCGGTTTCACCTCTTACCCCTGGTGTATTCCAGTGTCATTTCTAGACCACTCGTTTACTGGCACACTCTAAATTAAGGGGAGGTTCAGCCCAATCTTTTGGCTCATCAGTCGTGGGGCAGAATAGTCTGCATTAAAACCAGAAAGATGGATGTATTTAGCAAGTAAAAGGAAAAAAAAAGTCCAACCAGTCATGCATCTCTCTATCTTGTAGAAACTTAAATAGTCTTACTTGCTTTGGGTGTATGTCCTTGTCTCCTGTTCCTTCTCCTTCTTCTGTAGACATTACATTTATGCACAAGTTGGTCATTTCTTTAGTTTTGCACTGGAGCTACAAGGCTAATGTAGCTAACGAGTAATGAAGGCTTATGAACCCCAGTTAGCATTGTGCATCACACTTTTGCCTTAAACCATGTTTTGCCAAGTTTGCTTAAGTGGTATGTGATAGTGTTCTGTATAAAAATAGATCAAAATATGTTGAATAGGTAAAAAAAAAAACTGCAGCCACTCTGAAGCCTAATAGTCATCTGTATTTTTGTCATTATTAAGAAATGTCACATTTTGTCATGGACCACCTAAGCAAGTCTGTTTATGACGACTTGGCTACAACTTGACATTTGCACGAGGCTAAGCATCTTTCATTGGTTAACTACATTAGCGTAGGGCAGATCTAAAGAAGCAGCCTTCAGACACCTTCTTATTGAACAAGTTTGATTGTGGCCTGAACTATTCCTTTAAGTCTTGCTTTTTCCTGAAGAACCAAAATTACTAATGTTTCCTTCCTCCACAGGTTGGAAAAGACTTTTTTGGGAACAACTATATTGAGAATTTCAGAGACAATGGTGTGTCCACAGGTAGGGCTTCACTTCTTTTGATCAAGTTCTGCTTTTTATAAGACAATATTAATATGGATGCGATTGGTTGCAGACTTGAATCTTACTGTTGGCATGCAGTCTCATCTATGTTGTACTATCCCTCTGCAGCTTTTGCGGAGCAGACAGCTGAAGCTGCGACCGGAGCTGCTTCCATCATCGTAAACGATGCAGGTAGTGTGAAGAGGCTCCGTGTGTGGCGCCCTGTCGCACCCACAGGCTTTAAAAGCTTCTATAATAACACACCTCTAAGTGCACTTCTGAGTGAACCACAGATGAGTGGGCAGCTCTGTACCTGTGTCACTCAGCCTGTCACCCACACAGCTATAGAACAGTTTATAGCAACACAGATTTATATAGTGCTGCCTGAAGATGGGGGCTGGTGACATAACCAGGTTGTGGCTAAATGTAAGGCCCTAGAGTGTGCTGTAAATGTCACTAATCGTGGCTTTAGCGCGGCCACGGAGCCGGGTGGAGAGCCGCAAGTGAACTGCCAGCGCCGCAGGGAGAGTAACGTCACCATCGCCATAACAACCTGGCGATAGCATGGTGTCCCAGCATCCTGTGTAAAAGTCACAGTGACTCGAGATGGAACGCTTAAAGAGCTGGATGGACGAAAAGATCATCTTGATAAAAAAGCCTTACTCTGCGAGTTTCCAAGTGCTGATGTCAGCATTAGTGCTCTCGCTGTTACGCAAGAGATGGGTAGTTTTGTGCATGTGTCCATCTTTGCTTTTCAAAGTTTTTATTATTATAATTATTTTTTTCATGCAACTTTTATTTTATTTCTTCATGCAACTGAGAATATTTTCTTAGAAATCCTTGATGCAGCTCCTCCTAGAGCAGCTTGTTCAGGTTGAAGTGCCCTTCCATTACATTCTGCCTCCTTCCTCTTCAGATGTGAGTCTTTTAAAAAACACCAAACCTTTTACTGCAGGAAGCAAAATGGTTCATTCTGTCTTTCAACTGAATCTTCCTATTCAGTCAACCAACCTTCACCAGGAGAAACTTTGAGATTAACCCTCGTTTACGATGTTGCAGAGCATTTACAGTGCATAAAGTGAATGGAAATATTAAACTGGAATTTTTTCAACTTAAAGCACAACCAACAGACCAAAAAAAAAAACAGATAAAGAGGAAACAATCAAGGTAAACAATAAATAAATAATAAAAGTAGACTACGAGGTATAATGAAATAAGTTAGAATTTAAAATGATTAAATGAGACAAACTAAAATATGGCAACCAAATACGGTTCAGTGGCAGTTCTTTCATTGTGCCTGTTTTTAAGCAAAGCAAACAAATACACAGGAATATACTATTACTCTGAGTGAACATAAGAATACGATCATGATTTAATTGTCATTGCGGTCTGAATATATCTCAGCACTGATGCTGCTTTGAGGAGCTGCGAGCATGTATATCAGTAATATCACAGATTTTGATGTATTGTTTTAACCAACATAAGGCGCTTGGTCTCACATCTACTAGTGCACATGGTTTAAATGCCAACATCTGTTCCACTAGAGGGTCTGTGTGAAGAATGTACTGAAAGATAATAATGAAAATCTGACTCAGAAAATTTCAAAAACTTCAGTCTTTTGGCTGGCAAGGTATAACTGATTGAGAGTGAGCCTGTATGTCAAAGACATTGTAAATTTCCTCAGTTCTGTTCATGGTTGTGTTTGCAGGTGAGAATGCCATAGTGATCGTAGCAGGAGCGAACATGCTGCTGGGGGAAGAGGAGCTGCGGCGGGCACAGCCTGCCCTGGAGAAGGCCAAGGTGCTGGTCTGCCAGCTGGAGGTCAAACCACAAACCTCCCTACGGGCTCTGCAAATGGCTCAGCAGAACCACGGTCAGTTCCCCACTGTCACTATGTCTGTCCATCTCTCTGTGCCCACCTTTGACTTTCCATTTCCGGTAGGACTCGTATTTCTGAGTATGATAATCAGAGGCCAATATTGTGAGGGTTTTACTGTTACTGCAATATCGGTATAATTAATTGAAGACAAAAATACTGATACTGTATGTCTTTTCACCACTGCTATTACATTGGATTGTTTGTATCAAACCTTTAAACAGGGACAGGAGAAATTATTCACGTCTTGATTTTGTACCTGTGATTACAACTGGTTTGATAATATGCACGTGGAAAGTTTAAGGATCAAATTGTCCCTAGGCAGGTGTACCATTCAAGATTTATCTCCGACAAATGATACCGAACAGTCCTGTATGGTGAGATGGCCTGAGAGAGGTAGAAACTGAGAACAGTATAATAAACAATGACCAGCATCACAATCATCTCTGTTCCTACATCCTACACAAAACTCCTCTGCAGAGAAATGCACAGAGATATGCATCTAAAAATTGTACACTTAGACAAAACAGAAATTTGAATTCTGGTCAGACAAAACACAAATACTCTTTTGAAAGATTTCAGCTCAATGAAGGGTTGCGTGTATGATCCTAAGAATGCCACAGCCACAGTGAAGTATGGAGGTGGGAGCATCATGAAGCATGTCATTGGAGCGAACATAAACAGAAGGATTTACCAGAAGATATTGAGATGAGATACTTAATCTCATCAGCCAAGGAAATGAAGCTGATCGAAAGACAACAACCCCAAATATATAGCCACAATAACTCAGGACTTCTAAAGGTGCTTGCATGGCCCAGACAATCTCCTGACTTGAATTCCGCTGAAAACATTTGAATGCATGTAAATAAGTGGGTATACCTACTAGAGGTATAATTATCATTGGGTTTCAAACCACAGTATATTATTTAAACCAGTACCAACCTATCCCTAGTTTCCTTTCGTTGTCAGGGTATCTTTCATCATTCTGTCTAACCTACTATCTTTTCTTCTCATGTGTATGGATAGGCAGATGCTATACTGGTTCTTTTCAGAGGAATAGATAACATCTTTTCTTCCATCTGTAAACACAGCTAGTCCTTTGACTTGACCCCTTTGACTCATTTTGTGAAGTCCCTGTGAAGCTTGTGGTATTTATTTATTTAGTTTTGTTTAGCTCCAAAAATAAATCAGAACTGCATGATACAAATACCCAGTGGAAAATCCCACTGCTCGTGTACTACAAACACAATTAACGTCATTATCTAATCAGGTCCCCACTGATCGGAAAACGCCCTCCTTCCCTGATTTGGAGATGCACCACAATGTGGCATGACACGTTCACAGATGGGCACCACAGATGGTCACCCACATCCCCTCTACCACCACCTCCATCCCCCTGCCATCACACCCCAACACTCATCACCTCAGCACTGTCCAGGAACATGCCAGTGGCAGCATTAGCAGACCATATCAACTAGTGAGAATTGGGCCATTAGCCCAGATTATGTGAATATCACTTGAGATGGATTCGTCAGGCAGTGACGTGTGTGAATAGCACTTAGCCACGGCTCAAGGCTTGGATTACGCACATGCCACCTCCACAGGCTTACCGGGGGAAAATTGGACTTTGTTCTGTCTGCACATTTCCCATTAATTTGCAAGTGCTCTGTGTAGTTACATGATTCGATACCTTCAGAAAGCGTTGTTATGGGGTAATGTGTAATTTTACAGGACTCTAAGCAGCAAGATGTAGGATCCAGCCTTCACTCTAGGAAATGATTTAGCATTTTTTTCTTTTCTTTTCTTCAGATGTAATTAGAGCCACTTGAATGCCCTCTGAAGATGCAGGCTTCGCCAACCCATCCATATAAGTGCATGTGCATCTAAATGCCTCAACATATGCAGCAGTCCGCGCCACATATTGACCTTTTCTTTTATTTGTCTTAATTTGTCTCAGTGGCATTTTGTTAATGTCTCCATTTCCAGTGACTAAATCAATGTGAGTGTGTGGGGGGGGATAGAGCTCTAACCATGAAATGCATGTGGAACATTCAGGGGGTAGCAGTCTAGGGGTAGCTGAGCAGGGCTGTTATTGATCAAGAGGATCATGGTAGGCTCAATGTGGAGCATGACCAACCGTAGGCATTTCACATCTCAGACATTACTCAGTCTCCGTGGTTACCCCAGCCCCCCTATTCTCCAATGCACGTCAGAAACCAGATGTGTGTAATAACACCTGCAGTGACGAGGGAAAGAAATGAGAGTTCATTTCTGCTCTGTGTATGAGAGTGAGGGAGACAGAGAGGGAGAGGTATTGTAGATGAACTATAGATGTTTTAATCACCAGCTCTCAGGATTTGGTCCCTTTGTCCATTGCAGTGCATTAAGCTGGGATGAGGCACTGCAGCCTCTTATGTCATCACTGAGTGATATGTTGGGAATGCATTTGAGAGCTTATGAGAATACATGAAAGGATGAAGAGTAACATGATGTATGCACTTAGATTCTCAGTCTAATGGTGATCATGACTTGGTTTTATCGTCACTATCTCCAAAACCATGATTGTTTAGGAGAAGCCAAGACAAAATCCACCCATCATGTTAATACTGTTAATGTACGTTAATGTAATGGGATTTTATTCAGTGTAATTTTGCACAATTTCTAATGGACCATTAATCATATGGCGGAAAGGACAGAAACATTTCTAATGGGTTTGTTTTTTTGTTTTTTTTTGGTTTTTTAGAAGGTGATTTTACTAGGTTGTGATTCGAAAGCAGCGACATAAAACATAATGAGAAAGGCCACAATATGAAAAATGATGAGTTTGTAGTTTGCAGCTACATTAACATACTTTAATCTTCATGCGTAGATGAGCTATTTAGCAGCGATCTGAAATGAGAACTGCTGTGGTAGAAAGGGGAAGGTGACGATGTTTTGGTCGCTGGAGCTTCTTATGTGGTTCACCGAACACTTGCAAAGGGACACGGAAGTGTTTACTTATCACTTACATCATACTGAAACTACTGTTCTCTAGGGAATGGGTAAAAACCGAGATCAAGTGAAAATTCATCCGGGGGGCCTGAAAGGGTTTCACACTGAGTACTCTGTGACGTGCATGTGACACGTCATGTCGTTTCCTCCCAAGTCATACCTGTATCTTGGCTGTGCTGCATAAATAGTAAAAATCTTTTCTCAAATGAATCAGCCATTTGGGTAGGTCCTTATGTGACCCTTCAGTATATTTTTTGCATATTTTACTGTGTTCTCTTGTATTGTCAACAGTTAAGACCATATTCAACCCTGCCCCTGCCATTCCTGACCTCCCTCCTGACTTCTACAAAGCCTCTGACATCTTCTGCTGCAATGAGTCTGAGGTGAAAGCATGACACTCACACATACCCATGTACACAAATATACAGGAGAAGGCCACTAAGAAGTAAGTGAAAGGCTGGAGGTGTTTGAAGAGAATATTAAAATGAAATAAGTAACTGAATTTTTACATTTTAATTACAAAACCTGCACAAACATGGCTTAAAGAAGGTGTGGCATCATCATTTTCTTTAGAGGTATGTCAAACAGTGTCAGAAACCACATAGGCAAGTCTATTGCAGGTTTCTTATGAATCCAAAGTGGTTTGAGATAAGTGTCACATCATTTGAGCTGCTATTTTGCATGATTGGCTTAAATGAATTAGAATCAGAACCAGAAAACTTTATTGATCCCAGAGGAAATTGCTTAACAGGCTGTAGCAAACTTTCTGCTTGCTACATCAGCTTGTAGCTCCATTACCAAACTAAAGAAGCAGATCTCAGGCACCAAACCTGTCTTGGCTGAATGACGTGATTCGGGATATGGGGAATATTATGTACATTTAGTTTTCCACTGAGTTATTGTGTTAAAGTTAAGCAAATAAAGTTGATGCAGCAAAGTGAGACTAAAATCATCTTTTCACCCTCAGTGCCTCAGATCAATGGGGGCCATTGTGTTGAAACAGGCACAGCAGTATAATCACCCAGTTGTGCTACCTGGTCATGACCTGAAACAAAACAAGATAAAGATTTCCCGGGGGGGGGGGTTGGTTTTTCTCCCACTTACGGTAACTGGTGTGTTTGGAACCACCCTCTCTCACACCTTTGGCTGTGCAAGATGACAGATGAGGGCTTGGATTGATGGGAAACCGTTAAGGGAAAAAAATGACTCCACAAGGGAAGGCAGATGCGTGGCCGGTGAGTCACTTTGGCCTGGGGCGCAAGAGGGCTGCTATGACTGGGAGCAGAACCAGAGTTCTCCGTTAGGGCCACTTTGATGTGGCAGACAGGCTGGAGAGGGGAAAATATACAGGTGGGACTTGAAAGTGAGAGCTCCACTGTACACATCACCCTCAGTGTTCCACACACCGCCTGACAAATCTTTCTTTCATCCGCCGGCTTTAGTTGCAGCAGTGAAAGATGAATAATTGGGAGCGCACTGAGGCGAATAGATCACTCTACAAAAAAAAAGATGAGTAATCTGAGTGACATTCAGCTGTGGCAGGGAGCCAGGGCGAAGTGTAAGTGCGATATCTAAAATACACAAATATAAAAGGGTTACTCTCTGCCTGCCCCGGCTTCAAGATCTCTGATGCGTATCTCCTCGCCTTTAAGTGATACCTTGTAGTCTCCAGGTGTCTGTCTGTGTGGTCTGTGACCACATCAGGGCAGAAAGCTGTGCTCTGTTTAATGTCACTTTCTGATCAGGGTCATTCAGCATTAAATGCTGAGTGGTTCCTCTGTCTGTAAAATAAAACAGGGTTCGTTTATGTAGATGTCCAATCCATACAACAATCAATGTCCAATCCATTAAGGAAATGTTTGGCCAAAAATGCATTACCAGCCAATACATATTTCATTTGTAGCCTTGCACTGGAGCTATAAGCAATGTAGGAAAGTAAACTTAATGAGTATTTACCTTAGCATCATGTAAACTGCATCACACACTTGACTGAAAGTAAATTTAGAAGGTAAGTAATACATTTTGTGATTTCTGACACTGTATGGTAAAAGTGGACTAAAGTATTACACAAAGTTTTTTTCACACTTTGTGTGGAATAAAGTGTGACAGTATGGCACAAAGTGCGACGAACTTTATGATTAAGAGTGCAGTTAGCAGTATGCTAAGTGATGTGGTATAATTTTCTATGAGTCAAGTCAAGTTGGTGTTTGTCATTTCAACTATACACATAGTACACAGTGAAATGAAACAAAAAATAACAGAACAGGACTAAAGAGAGAGTGCAAAAAAAACACAACAGCAGCAGTGCAATAATTTACAGGACAAGACAAACGACAGTCACAGTACTAGTGTGAGTGAATACCGTATTATGAGAGAGCTGTTAAGTGTGCCAAAAATGCAAAGATTGAGGTACACAGCAATAAATAATTGTGCAAAAAAGCAAATAGTAGAAACATGATTAGAATAAAATGTACATTACATAAGTACAGTGGTATTGACAGTGGCAGTTGGGGAAGTTTTCTTTGTTTATGGCAGAACAGTTACTGCTTCATGGCCCCAGTGTGAAACTAATGAAGCGAACTTCAGACACTAAACATGCTTTGGCTGTCCAGATGCATTTATGGTGAGTGTGTAGATGAAATTTTATTATGAAGTTTTCCCTTTAACCTAGCTGTCATGTAAAACAGGCCTTAAAAGCATAAAACACTCAACACAAGCCGTATCTCAGGAAATAAAAATGAACTCTCTGACTAACTGGGCAGTGTGTTTGTGCCCGTAGGCTGAGCTGCTGACGAAGTGTCCAGTAGCGTCGGTGGAGGATGCAGGGCGAGTGGGCCTGGAACTGCTGAACAGAGGCTGTGCTTCAGTCATCATTACCCTGGGCCCTCAGGGCTGTGTGGTGCTACAGTCCACAGACCCAACTCCCAAACACATCCCTACAACCAAGGTTACCAGTGTGGACACTACGGTAAGACTCAGAACCCCCAGGCTACTCATCTCTGTGGCCCACCCAGTCTATAGACTAGGACTGGACGATTTGGCCTATAAATCACAATATTTTTACACTGTGATCTCTTCTGAAGCACATCATAAATGCTCAGTTACCCCTCGAATGCAGATAATCACACCATGATTCTAGTACCTGCTACATATGCTTTCAAACACTCTTGTTTAAATTAATAGGTGGTTTCTATCAAAACAGGTTTAAACTTCCAGATACACAACCACACATCTCATCTAAATATGTCACATACACACACACCCAGGAGAGTTGCCTGGATGGTCAAGCGAGTGTGTGTGTCTTATGTACATGTTTTTTTTATTCTTTTGTGTCTGAGAGAATGAGAAACAAAACATCAAAGCCAACAGCTTAAAAAAATGTACTCAGTGTTTGCAATATTGTGATTTACTACATCTCACGCAGAGCAAGCCACAATAACATCGAGTATATTTGATATTTCGCCCAGCCTAGGTATTGCTGCAAGAGGTTGGACAGGCTCAGTTAACACAACACTCTGACATTTTTCTTGCCGCATAATCTTTTTTGGCCGCATCCAATGTTATACAGTCAACCAGTATCAGCATGAGCCCCACTTATAACGTTTGTGTGGTTTTAATGTGTCAAAATCAGTCACCGTTCATTTGTACATGACCACTTTTCCTTCTTGATTCCTTAGAATTCAGCAGGCTGTTTATGCTATGATGGGTTTAAGATATATATGTAAGTAAGCTACATTCTAACAGGCTGCGTATTGTGTCTCATTTAAAAAACAGCCCTGGCTAAAATACTCCTTATAACTTCAGCATGACCGGATGGGGCTAAACGGCTGTAGGCTGAGTAAGTGGTGATGCATTAATGACTCTTGTGACAGAAACAAAGAATTAGAAAAATATTTCCTGCTTAGCTTCCATACATTGACAGTACAGTCCAGGGAGTGAACGGTACATTTTGAAAACTGAACTTTTTTAATAGCAAGAACATAATTATAGGATAAATAATGTAATTTATCCTTCAAAAGGACCCTTTAAATTAAATAAAATCCATTGACTCAAAACACCTGTATAATATAAGCCAGTGTGTACATGCTGTGGTGTTCAGCTTACAGACTGAGATGAGATCACTGCATTTAGATGCAGACAATGTAGTTGATAGTGCTGAGACAGTATGTGCAACATAATGCAAGCCTTGTTAAAATATACCCATGTTATATGACTTATTGTTTAATTAGTCATACCCCTTCATGGCAGCATGACAGTGACATATGCTCTCCTGTGGCATCCATTCATAATTTCATTATGGTCAAAGTGTGATCCCGTGTCTGAACATGTTGGATTAATCATAAGTGAAAATGATCGAGAGAGGCTGGTGGGTGTCTTCAGTACTGCATGTATCCCAGCTGAATAACCCTCAGGGATTTAACTTCTCTCTGTCAGTAAATGACGTTCATGGTTAAGAGTCATCCTGTGAGAATATATTGTATTTTGCATCACTGGCCATTCAGAATGCTTCTCCTCTGTACATGTGTCATTTTTTAAGTGCAGAATCTTTGAGGCCGTCTGTGTTCTTCAGACAAAAAAAAAAAAAAAACAGGACTTTATATTTCCCATAAATGTATCTTAAATTTTAATAAAGGAATTGATTTGGGCATTAGCTTGTTTCATAAGTCTACTCAAACAAACGCAGGCTTAATTTTTGGTTGTGGTTCCTCTGGCTTCCCCACAGATAGCGATCTATAAAAGGGATGACTCATTTCGCAAAGCGCTTCAGTGGGTTTAGCGTCATAATATTTCACATTTCCTTTTCTTAAGTTCTGCTGTGGATTCTGAAACAAAGGTAGTGTTATACAGAACAAAGAGAGCCATATTGTTCCTTAATTACATTTGTTTACCATGTTTTTTGTTGCTTAATTGTGTCATCAAGATGTATTTGCAATACCATTTTGACAAAATATTAAGAACAGTGGATATTGTCTGATGATCATAGAATCGAGTAGAATGTGTTGATAGCAAAAAGAGTTGTGTATATACCCCGAATATAGTGTGAATGGAGCTAATTTCTCACACTCAGGGGCATTACCAAGCAGCCTCCATTCACTTGTAAATGTTCGGAAATAACATCAGCTAAATGTGAAAAAGGATGTGGCCTTACTGTACGTCCTGTTTAATTACGTGAGATTTTACACAACACTTAATCTCTGCTCACTGAAGGATCCTTTCCAGGATCAATTCCACTCCTTCCTCTGTGCCCCTGCCTATATAGATGGAAGGGAAAATGAATTACTATTGTTCCAATTCAGTTGTGGTCAGGTAATGCTGTTGGATTTTTAGTACTGGATCACAAACATCACTCCAGCTCTTCTCTGAGGTTTTGGATGGAGCTCCTTCACCCCAGAGGATGCAGTTCCACGGCTGCATAGTCCAGTGCAGGGGGCTGTATACCCCCTCTGGACGACGATTACTGTTGGGCATGGTGACCTTATGCCCCCAAAATATGACTGGCCTCCCCAGTGCCCCCCCAACGCCAGTAGCACTGTCAATCTGTAAAAATGCCCGATGCCACTGGATCAGATCTACAACGAAGAATCACAGGACCACATTTTTGAACAGCAGAGATGTGGCTTGACCACTCCGGCAGGCTAGTGAAAAATTCTAAAATATAAGAAAATGTAGGATATGGAACCTTTAAAGGCTTCAGATTAACAGGACTCTGTATTCTGCCACTACATGACACAGAATGAGAATCAGCACATTCACAACTTTTTATTTATCAACCACTAATCAGCGTGAATGGCACATTTTTTTCTGTAAGCATGGGAGAATGTCTCTGAAGATCAGCTTCAGAGAAGTTCACTTAAGATGAAATGCTTATAAACCTGCAGAAATATCAAATAATTTTTTTCATATTTGGCTTTCTGAAGCAATGCTGATGGGTTCAAAGCATTTGCATCATCCAAGTATGAGCAAATTTTTATTGAATGTTTCGAGTGTTTATTGTGAGAGGCCTCAGTCAAGACCACTATAAAATGGAAAGCCTTGATAAGATGGAAAGTGTATTTCAAAGATGCCTCCACTTCTTTTGGAAATTATAATAATGAGAATCAGTATACCGGCTGCTTCACTGAGACTGGAGAACCGTAAAACCATAAAATTGTTCTACATTCATTAGAGTGCTAGTTTGGAACGTGCTTTCAACATAAAATCAGTACCCTTCATAAAGATGGGTAAAACCATTAACTGAATTAGTTTTGTCTAAAAAAACTAAAATCTTCATTTATTTAAATTACTGGCACCCTTAGACACCTGAATAGACAATAACAGAGAAAAATGAAGACAATAACTTGTGATTATGTAAAACATCAATAAGAAACGGAGCTGTGAGGAGAATGGTTAGAGATTGGAGGCTGAAGGTTTGCTGAAGGTTTGCTGAAGAGTGTAGCATTCTGTGGTCATTAAGTATCAAAAACAATGTATAGCGGTGTGACTGAGGAGCAGTGAGAGGAAAGGGTTATGGTAGAGTACAAAACCTTTGTCAGAAGAAGCAGAAGGTGGAGATGGAAATGTGAAGGACGTTAGAATGTAAAGTGGTGGCACTTTAGGCACGACCCTCCGCTTCAGTTATTCATTTAGTGAGTGTATAATATATCTAATGTCACAAAAATGAGAGCAACTACATTCCACATGCACTCAGCGCAGTTAATACACCAAAGCACTCAGCATGTAGAGGAAATAAGTATCACACTTTTATTTCTTCAGTCTGTTTTTGAAATTAGGTTGTGGAGGCCTGATAACATTCACTGTGAGAATCTGCAGTGATACATATAATCAGCCTGGGGGCAAATGCCATGTACATCATAATCACTATTGTTTAGAAACTATGCACATCAAGCAGCAGGAAGAAACTGCAGCTTAATAGAGGGATGGGAGGCATTGTTTAGTTTATTACAGAATGTAGTTGAGATTTTTAAAAGATTTTTTTGTTTGCCAGACTACAATATATATTTTTATATATTTTATTCTTGTATTTCATATTTAAAGGGAACTGAAGCCTTTCAATTCTGATCAGGTTTTTTATGTGTATGTGATCCCAGGCCTATCCATTGCAATCTGTATTTTTTTCATGTACAAATTTCACAGTTCTGACTGTGTTATGGATATTTTTTTTAATAAAACAGTAGAGTATTATATTATTGTTGTCATATGGACACAATATGTGACAATGGAACTGCACTTTGCAAGGCATACAGGACAAGTGAAAAAACCCACTTCCACTCGACACATTGTATACTGCTACCATGTGTCTGTTTTCACATTCTTGTGTAAAAAATCCCATTCTACTAACTGTATGGTTTTATCAGTATAATTATTTACATATTCATTGTAATCTTAGAACATTTACAAGGCTACTGTCATGTGTGTAAAGTAACTGTGGTAAAGTATCCCATTTTTAAATACATTCCTATTAATCCTGCCATTTTTGGTTGGAAGGAAAAATCCTAATATTACAAGTATTTCAATAGTCATGTAGGGGGGTTTTGTTTAACAATTTATCTTACAGTTCAAAAGCTTCTGACTAATTTATCATGTGACCCAGCTTCGGATTTCATCATCTTGTCAGACCTTTCAAACAGGACAGTAGCTGAAGTGCATGGTGTTATTATGCCACTCTGTATCCATAACACTGTAATGTAAACTTGAAAACAGTGGGTGCTGAATGAGGCGTAAATGTATGTCATTATGCTTTGATTGCGGGCCGCGATTCTTTCCCCTAACAGCAATGATCTGCAGCTTCTCCCCGAAATTTCTCCCTCTTTATCAAACACACATGCACAGACACAAATAAACACGCTCATGCTTTTGCCTTTTAATAGAGCCCGTATCTCTGTCATCTGCATAAACACTCAAACACACAGCCTCTACCGTCCAAACACCCGGGCCGTGTATGAGCTGCAGTCCTGTTGGGGGTAAAGCGCCCCCCCTCCTGTGTGACTCACCCCTCAGCGCTGCTCCAGTCAGCGGCCGGCTGCCTGGCTGTGGTTTCCACAGCGCTGTGGGCCTGCTCCCGCACACTTTCATGACCCATAAATCCTGAGTTGTTTAACTCTTTTGGATGCCCTGATCCCTCTTCCAGTAAGCCCTGTTTTCCCCCAGCTGTTAAAAAAACATGAGTGGGTGAACGCCAGATTCTATCTGAGCGGCTAGACAAAGCCAAGGCATGTTTCTATCTGTGTATTTTTAAAACCTTTACGCAATTTTTTTTTTTTCCCATCAAGGAAAAACCCGGGCTACTTTTCTGCTTCCATTTGTATGATCTGTTGAATGGAGAGGTGACCGACGCTATCGCAATAGCATTCAGCAGTTCCACACTATTTGTGCGGGCGTGTAAACGTCTTTTCTCAGTGTGGGACGGTGTTAAAATGCAGCAGGTTAAAGTTTAGCCAAGGCAACTGCGCAGTGAGTCACCGCGCACACCGCCGCTCATCCAGCGCTTTTTGCCATGTCACTAAAAGAATCTGAGTCTCATTCTTCACCGCTGAGCAGTTTCTCAGTGATCTCATGCTTTTTGTTAGTATCGCGTGGAATGACCTGTGATTTTCGAATGTGTGATTCAGGGTTTTTTTTTTTTTAACTGCTCAGCTATTTCACATCGCAGCAACTGCCGAGTTGCAGCATCATGGTTCACGAATGCAAAACCCATTTCCCTGCGAGACTCATACACTTCTGACATGTTATCCGTTCACAGCATGTCAGATTAATCATTTCTCCACTATTCCCCGCTTACCATAATAGATTCTGTGTACTGAATAGAGAGCAGTCTCAAGTTAAAAGCATCAGCTGCTTCTCACTTGTGTGTAAGCCAATCTCCCACTGTGTGATCAAAAAGCCTTGTGGCGTGGCACTACATGAAAAAAAAGCCAAATGTCTGAAGGCCCACTCGCCCATTTACAAACAGTGAAAGGTCAGGACGTCTGCAGGACACAGTAAAGATGTTCTCAACTCTCCAGAATACTTACTTGTATAATTTTGAGAACTGCAATTATGGAGAAGATGTTTATACACTACTCTTAAAAAAAGCAAAGGTGGCACAAAGGGCTTTTTGATGCCACTTTTGGTTCTACAATGCAGTGGTCTTCAAACAGACCCTCAGGGACCCCCAGGTGGTCCACATTTTGCTCCAACTCAACCCACAATAAAAATGTGGACTACCAGAGTGTTCCATGAGCACCAATGAGCACCATGCCCTAAAGAATTGTTTAAAAAAAAGATTTATGAGTCCTTTTAAAGGTTCTTCATAGAACTATTACATTAAATTCTTCACAGTCACACTATAAAACACTACATCCACTGAAAGTTTTTTACAGCACCTAAAGTGGTACTTCCAACACCTTCTGCCACTTTTATTTTTAAGAAAACTACTGTAGGGACTGATGATTTCCCCTTTCTGTCGGTGGTTCTTAAAAGAGTAATCTTGGTAAATGCGATGTAGGTATGAAAGAACCTATTTTATGAATTTAAAGAAGTACGCTTTTTATGAAGCTTCTTGAAGGAACCTCTAAATTGGTAAAGAACCTTTTAAAGAACAAAATGGTTCAAAGAATAAAATGTTTCCCTGCACTACTGGAATGCACTTATGTAATTATATGTTTAATTAGTGAGTAAGGCAGTTAATTACATTTACATTTAAAGTAAATTCTGCATGTTTGTCTTTTGTTCGTTTAATTCATCAAGCAAATCACAAAAATACTTTCATCACTAAACAAAACTGAATGTACAGTGAACATTTTGTGACATTAATAGTAAAACTGCACAACAACCACATCATAATAAAATAAAATATAATTTATTTCATTTACAAAAAACACAAAAATGGATTTGGACACCATGCTTTTCTTATCACTATGGAATAACAGCAGCTTCTACGGGTCTGTCCTTGTCGAGGAAACCAGTTTCAGATTTATATTTGTCTTGGCCAAAACAGTGGAAATATTATTTGCAGTCTCTCAAGGCTTGGTCCGTCGGCCTGTCGGTGCCATATAAAACAGCCTTTTGCCATCAGGCTCTGCTTACTAGGATACATGGTGCTGCTTTGTGTGGATAAAAGCTTGTTTGGGTCTGTGTCCAGACTACAGGCCGCCATGTGAGCACCCCTTCCTCAGGCTTTCCAGCCTTAAATTGAACACAGGCCTTCATTTGCCATCCGTCCAGCCCGTGGGTGTGAGAGAAAGTCATCCAGTGTGTATAAATGTGTCTGCAGACTAAACGTGCCGTCCTTTGCTGTCCACTGTACACACACACACACAGCTGGACCGTGGGTGGGCTCTGCTCCTGCCCCGACAGACAGCACAACTTCGAGTGGGTCTAGACAATCAAAATCAGAAGGGCCTTGGCTCAGGGAGGGCGGGAGGACAGCGGAGGACCTACCACAAAGGCCTTCAGCAGGGAGAGGCCTTTACCGGAAAGCACCGCTCACCTCCCGCTGACGTGAGGAGGGTGATGTCATCACACAGGCAGACTGGAAATGAGACACATGGAGGGGAAGCCAGCAGCATTGACTTACATGGGAAAAAGACATCACCCAGCAACGTGTCATGGTGATGCAAGCTGTCCGTTCAAACTCTCTTTATAGGGGAGGACCTTTCCCATCACTATAAAGAGAGGGAAAAAGAGAATCGGTAAACTCAGCTGAAGCTTGTGGTGTTCCTTTACAAAAACACACTCCCACCAAGTTTCCATCAAACACACACTATTGTTTTCAGGCCACAAGATTTCCACAAAGCAGTATTTCTCAGAAAAGCTTGATAAATCAAATAGAAATGCCCCCCACCTCTTCTCTGGACAGCCTCGACTTATGTTATGAAGCCCATAAGAAATCCTGATCCCCAGCTTGATGCTTCAAGCAGGTAAAGCACTATCCCATTGTTTTTAAAGAGCTGCATCTACAGACAGCAAAACACATTCGGAGGAGAACAGAAAGGTGACAAAGTGTTAGACATCAGCATTGGCTTCCCACTGAATGGTGGAGGGAGAAGGAAAGCCATGCTAGCCATCCAGAGAGGGCAAGGCCAGTTACACTGTCCTGAATTCCTGGCAACAAATGTCTGCGGCATCACCCATCACCAGGAATTTAACTTGAAATCTCCCAACAATAGGGCCAAATGCTTTAGTTATATATAGATCTGCAGCTGGGGGCCTGGCGGTTAGAGACTTGCCCTGTGATTGGAAGGTCATGCGTTCAAATCCCAGGACTGCTAGTGGCACGACCGAGGTTCCCTTGAGCAAGGTACCATCCCCTCCCACTGCTCCCTGGGCACTGTGTTGGTAGCTGCACACTGCTTCACTTGGTGAAAGGGTTAAATGCTGAGAAAGAATTTCACATTGTTCACACTGTGTGGTGTGCTGTGGAGTGTTCACGCGTGATTAGAAGGGCCTACTTTAATTTAATCGTGTGTGTGTATATATTTTAATTATAATAAAACCTTTGTGAAAACCTTTCATACATATAACACATATAATGCACTGTAATGTAAAGACTAGAATGTGTGTTTGGCAGATTTTAGACTAACTTGACCCACGCCTACTTGTAGTGATGTATACATTAGAAAAGCTTGACATGAGGCATAGTGTAATGTCCTGTGGTGCAAGAGTACAGTACATCTCCTGGAAGCCTGTTTACATCTTTTCTAATACAGTACACACACGCCCTGCAGCTTAGCCAAAGTTTGCATTGAGTTGGAGGACTAGAAAGTGAACCAGGTCATGCTCTCTGATTGGCCACCGCTAATACTTCTGTCAGTTGATAGACAGGCCGCTCAATCTAACCTTCACGAGTGTGCGTGTAGGACAGCTGCAGTAGAGCTAGGAGGGGTAGTGCCTGTCAGCCCTGCTGAGCGTCAGACATAAAGCCGGTCTTACACTTACTGAAGAAGACCAGCACTGTATATTTACCAAAGGGAGAAGTACATTAAGTGATGAATGCATGTTCTTGCATCTTTACTGTATCTGTGACTGCTTGTTGTGGTCATTTTGATACACAGTGTGATAATCCAATTATTTGATTATGTGGTTATTTCTACAAGGAATTACATTTATATTGGAGTCAGTGTCTATATTAACATACATAAAAGATGTTTGCTTCTTTGTGCTAGCTTGTGGTATGATTGATGTGGGGGTGGGGTGGGGTGGGGCAAGGGGGCTTACCAGAATCAACACCATGGGTGGAGGTTGCAAACTTCTTCGGTTATGCAGGGTGGAGTTATTACCAGACAAGTGTGAGATTTTCCAGAGGCAGTCCATGACCATAGTTTCAGCTTAAACTACCCGCACAACTTCCGCAATCAAATGGCCTAAATGGAAGCAAACAATAACTGGACAGGAGTTGAGAGCTTTGGAATGCATTATTTGTCAAAGTGATTTGATTTAGTCATTACTCATGTGGGGAGGTTAAACCGCCCTGACTGCTGGTGTTTTTGCTCCTGAGAGTGGAGGACGGAGGAGGGAGGTTGATGCAGCAATCGCTGAAGGTGTGCAGTAAAGTTGAGGGACAGGGGAAGAGCCATAGCCATGAGTAATCAGGCAAGCTCGTGAGAACCGGTGGCAGAGTCATCTGTGGTCAGATCTCAGTAAATTACCACATTCCTCATTGCTTTGCCATCTGGAACCCCCACTCCCCCCAGGCATACTTCTGCACGCACAATGGAATATTCCTGGATCCCTGTTTATTTCAGTATATGTATGTGCGTGTCTGAGTGTGTTAAACATTCTTAAGGAAAAGGTTTGTATTATCACAGCTTTTATATATTATTTAAAACCCATTTATACATTTTTATACATATTTACATCAATGATCTGGCTGATAACAGATAACATAGTTGAAAACGGTATGCGCAGTATGTGTTCTATGTGAAAATAAGTATGTTCTCTACAGAGAACACATGTCTGCACATTTTAATGCACAATTGCTTTTTATTTGCAGAATTAAACATGGGAAAAATAAAACAAAGTGTGGCCTGTGCAAAAAACTGGCCGTTTTTTCAGAACAGAAATTAGAAATCATGCTCTAAAATGTGCAAAAAAGTTCACTTTGTTCCCTGTAGAGGATGCAATAACTTTGTGAAGAATGGCAGAAGAAACAAAAGAGCTTTTTCTAACATTGTGAGGAAATCTAACTTCTTAGAGAGGTTCGCGCTGAGGGCAACGCCTTTCCAATGACGGAGAGGTTAAGGTTGCCCCAAAGCCCCTCTTGTTAAACACTGACCTGTGTGACCTGTCCCCAAGTCAGCACTATGTACGACTTACTCACGCTACCCAGCACTGAGCCAGACAAACAAACATGACTCAACATAGTCGTATACACGCCCGTCATCATCAGATATTACCATCCACAGCTGCCTGATAACGCTAATCCTGTATGACACATCTTTTGGTCAGGATAGACTTCAGATAGAACCTCTTGAGTGCACAGCTCATGCGTATTTTTGCTGCACATTCAAGATAAATAGTTGGTCAGTGCTTTTATGTCTTGCCAAACTGCACTATGAATGTAACACTTTGGAACTCACTACATCTCAATTTTTTTGGGACAGGGTGCAGGCGACAGCTTCATTGGTGCACTGGCCTTCTACATGGCACACTATCCCACTATGCCCCTGGAGGAGATGGCCAGGAGAGCTAGCCTCATCGCTGCAGTGTCTGTGCAGACAAGCGGCACTCAGACATCCTTTCCGTTCAGGAAGGACCTACCAGCAGATCTGTTTTAAGCCCATTTACTGTTTAACTACTATAAAACACTCGTCTCTACCACAAGAGTTGTCTAATATGCCAGTAAATCTGTTCTTAATGAAAGCACTGAATACATTTCCGTAAATCTATCCTGGATCCTGGGCATTTACAAATTTTACTACATCACAGATGTCATTTATCTAAAGTATTTATACAATTATACAAATACTTCTCAAGAAATTTACTTTAAAGCACTGCAGTAAAATTCAGCTTCTTTTGGTGAAACATTAATGGCTGGTTTCCTGGACATGGATTAAGCGTAGTCTCGGATTAATTGATGAATCACCATTTGAAATTCTTTTCAGTCTAGGTTTAGGGTTAATCTGACTCTGGGAAACTGGCCTTAAGGGTTTTATTAGTCCAATTACAGTGAGTTTCCATCATCATAGTGCACCATATGGACGGTTTCATGGGACAGAGACAGTGTTAGTTCCGTATCACACAACCGTTGAAGCTCTATTGCCAGTTTTTGTTCAGCTGCAGTAATTACAGGCAGGCTTAGACACTGCATGGTTGGAATAATGCAGCTTCCACATCATGATTACCAATCAGAAGAGCTCACATGGAGCGTTGTGACATTACATTTGCATTCTTTTCCTAAACTGTGCTATTTTGGAACACAGGGATTGGGTGGACGTAATTTGTGGTGTCCAGGTTACCTTGACAACGATGACAATAGAACTGGCTCTTAATTCAGTTCTCAGTGCTATAAAACACCTTTCAGCCTGAGCTGAAGGGGTGTCTGACAAAAGTATTAGATGGAAATATAGAGAAAATATGCAATTCTGAGTCACTTGGATAGCGTTATTAAAGTCATTACTGAAATGTATGAACCATATGTCATTTTCATAAATGTTTACTCTGGGTTCTTAATGGTCTCATGTTAAACTATTTTAATGTTTATAAATAAAATGACATGTCCAGTGTGTGTACATCTTGTGTATAAGCACATTTTTGTCACAGGGTTTTATTTATTAATTTGTTGGTATTTTTCAGATCAGGTCAAGACACACTGAAACACATTTTCTCATCTTGTCCAGCATCAGCCACCATGGTGTTCTTTCTATGCCAGTAATTATGCCATGGACGGACATACATCCTCTGGTTCCAGTGGGACTTCTTGTCATTCTTGATGGTATTGTGGCCCTTTTGAAATGTCTGACGCTGGTCAGCTTCCTCGAGCTCTTACTCATATCTCCGGTCCTTGGCAACAGTCTGAAAAGGGCCGCATGTTTAAATACAAAAAGAGCCTCAATTTATCTCCAGTGTCCGCATCACCAGTCCAAGTTTGGTCCGTGCTCAAAGAGAGCGGATCTTCTTCTTCTCAAAGAAAAGGACATGCTTATTCACTGTGGGTGGGAAAACAACATAAAAAGATTCAGCATATCAACATTTTCAATATTACCATGTGAAAGTCATTACATGGAAATGACAAGTTCACATTGTATTCTTAAACTTTAAATTTAGACCTCACAGAAGAAAAAGAAATGGCTAAACAATGATCAAGAACCTTTTTGGACCCGACGTGGAACACCAAAACAAAGCCAGAGCCTCATTCTTTGCAAATGGCTCATCTAAGCAGAGCTCTGCTGAGTTATAATTAACTCAGCTTTGAAGTTTCACTGAAATGGTCATCTTAACTCGATTCTCACGTGGAATGTGCACATTCCACTTCAAATCCCAAAAGGTAACATCCAGAGCCCAAATCAAACGACTTAACCTCACGATAAGGTGGGAGTATCTTCTTTCATGTCAAAGAGGCACAGAGAGTCACAAAGTTGAAGAGTCACGTCACTAAACATCACTCAGCACTGTCACGGCTTGCAGAAATAGAAAGGGATTGTGACAGAACTGTGCACTCTTTGCTGTGGCATTTACCTTTATTACATTTATGACAGGGAAAGAGACTACAGAGGGCTGTTTCTAACATTAAAAAGATTTTTTATGCACTAAGCATATAGAGAGATGAAAGGAATTTGGTAAAAAAAAAAGGCCAGGCAAGAAGCCTTTGAAAAGCTAGTAACCAAGCCAAGAGCAATAATGACCAATGCGAGTCAGTTCATGTAATAATTTCCACTAATTTGTTACAAGTGCTTTTTGCAGTCTATCCTGTGTGTTTATGATTCGCTCAGCGATGACTGCTGCTAACTTCATGAGCAACAAAAGCATGACGCATTCTGTAGCACCAACATCAACCCCTATATCTGTCTGTTTCTGATTTTTCTGTTTTCAAATTTTCTGATGTGGTTTTCTCCATGTTGGCCTGTTTTAGATCAGATTATAACTAAGTGATAAAGCCAGATGTAACTCTAACATCTTTAAACTGTTTTAATTTGTGTAGTTGAAAGCCTGGTTATGGGGAACAAGGCACAGATTCCTAGTCTTTATACCTAAGTAAGTTAGTTATATAATAATGACTGTTCACTAATAGTATATTAAAAAAATGATCTGTCAAAAAAATGAAGAAAAAGTGAACTAGAAACTATTGCCCTCTTTACTTGGCAAATTACATAAATCTACATTTATCTAAACAGTACATAATAACAATAGAAAAGCACAGCCATGTTGTTTATGCAATCAGGGACCACCCTATTGAGTGTTTTTCTGTACCTGACTAATCTTACAAATGAATGTTTTAACTATTTATTTATATGAAAAATATATTGTTATGATCCAAATTAAGAAGGCTTTTCTGCGTAGAAGCTCAAGTTGTGACAGTGGCCCATTTAAATGTCAAGGTATTAAGATTTCCCCCGAGAAATGACCTTCAAAACCATGGTGCTTCTGGGTTTTACCTAAAGGGTCATGCTTTCGCAGGACCATTTTTTCTCTCAGCCGTCCTCTCTTTGCGTTGAAGCTGTAACCTGTCCCTGCTGCACTCACCATCTGAACCAGGATGGTCCTAAAAGAGAACAAGATCAATACATTAGTCCCACACACAAGACTGTGCAACATAAAATCTGTATAGGTTTAATGTAACTATACACAAATATATATATGTGTGTGTGTGTGTGTGTGTGTGTGTGTGTGTGTGTGTGTGTGTGTGTGTGTGTGTGTGTGTTTGTCAACAAAAGACTGACCAAAACCTCAAAAAGTTATAAGAGCATATAAAAACACACAGGTGGAATTGTGTAAGCAGGACTTACTTAGATTTGCTCTTGGCAACTGGATACAGAAAAAGAGAGAAAATAAAAATAATTAGTGCTGACACTGTGTCCATGTACCACTAAACCAAAGAATTAGGGGTAATATAAATATATATATATATATATATATATATATATATATATATACACACACACACACACACAC
>JBBIGA010000001.1:46038681-46052166 GCA_037576975.1 Alestes dentex | reverse complement strand
CACACACACACACACACTCACTCACTCTCTCACACACACACACACACCAACACAAATACAACCCTATCCCTGTAGCCTTTAATCCATGCCCGTCATCACTGGCCCTAATCTCCCTCCTCCTCAGATGAGAACAGCTACTCTGGCTAGTCTGAAAATCCATCAGGCCATGCATGGCAGCAGTGCGGCTGCCCTCTTTTTCCCCAACACACAGCTGTACTGGACACGTAATACCGTAGAGCTTCAGGGCCGCTCAGTTTACAGGTCAGCATGGTACAGGAGGTAGTAGCTTGGACATGATCCTTTGACAGTTACTGTATGTGCCTGGATTATACACACCATTGCACTATGGAATTTTCACCACTGCATTTTCAGTTTGGTCACAGATCATGAAGGTAAACTGCCTGATTAAACCTTGTAAATGCAGTTCTCTTTGATGCATTAACATACAGTCTGCGAGTCTCTGGAACTGAACTGCGGGGATGGAACATGGATATTTCATGACTTCATGATGGTGGTGGAGAGGACTTTTTAACATGTCAGTCCATAATTTCCCAAAGGTGGTTGGGATTTTATTTACATTATTTTCTGTGTCCTGTGTGAGGGCATTGTCATTCTGAAGAAGATGGACTGTTCTTCCTGGTGCTGTCTGATCACATCTATCACTGACATTCTCAGTCAAGTGAGGATCTGATGTTTTTCCTTATATATCGCACTAATGCACAAGCATCGAATTTGTTGAATATGCACTATAAGCCACATTTCCCAGTCTTGTGCACTGATGTCTTTCCCACAGATCTAAATGCAGATGTCATTTTAGTAACCGTTCCAACTGAAACACCAGCCAATCGAGCAGTCTTACTGACTCCTGCTGTTCATGCCCCAATAATGAACCCCTCTTTCAAAATCACTTAGATCTTTTCCTCTTGCCATCTTGATCCAAAACCAAGGTCAGCTGGGCCTGCTAACACATTTTATATGCGTCACAGAGAATAATAGGTTGTATATTGCTCAATTGTGTCTGCACTCACTGTTTCTCCACTTAAAACTGTGTAAGTTTTTCCTTTTATTTGTCAGCCACTACTTGTCACAGTGCTATTCCCATAGCACTGTAAACACTGCAAAAAACTGTATGTGTATTGGAAACATAACATCTGTATGTAACTATATTGAAGAAGTTAAGGAAATAATCTTATTTTCATATCATTATAGACCTAGCAGTACTGGCAGTGAATATTAAAGACATTTGGATTGCATTCCAGGCTGGTAAGAATCAGCATAAACAGTCTGAAACATTTTGCTTGTACTGTAGATGTGTTATCTCAAACCTGGCAGGGCACATAACTTTTTTTCCCGTTTACGCAAAAATTGTAAAAACAGGCCATCCGAGGCAAGGGTTGAAGTAGTCAGTTGTGTTTTTTTGCAAGACTAAGCAAATTAATCTGACTTTGGTGTGTCAAGCATGCAAATAGGACATGCATGGATGACGGTGTCACAGATAATGTTTGAATCCTTATAGGTGTACCTCACGCATTGCAGTACAAACACTCAACTGCTGAAGAGCTCATGCTCATTGTCACTTGCCTGTGGTTTGCACATGCCTTTCTTCATTCTTAGGAAAAAGAAAATTGCACCCTTTCTCTAGAAGAGGATGAAAAGAAAAGAAAGAAAAACAGTTCAAGGTAGTCATAGCAGGGAAATTCCTATTTCTGTCATGATATACTGGGGAAATACGATGCACTTTTCAGGATGAGCTCTCGCCAGTCTATTCTCAGAAACCTCCTGAGTGGCTCTTCAAGATTGTGCTGTTACATGAAATCACAGACTTAGACAATGTGTAGAGAAGCCTATACTCAAGTAATTGTTGCTTCTGTGAAACAATGACTGAAGTAAAAGTACCTTTTCAAACAGAGCTTGAATAGAAGTACAAGAGTAGCAGGTTAGAAAACTACTTAATGTAACTTCTACAATTGCAGTTGAACTGTAGTGATTCCAGCAACTATCAGAATTGGAAAGCAAAACACATACAGTGCATTTTTTGCTGAATTTAACATGTTGGAGGAAAATATGAAATGTGGCCTCTGCAAGACTTTTTGCCCATTTGTATTCTAGGTTTTTTTTTCATGATTTGGTGAAACCATAAGAAGAAGAGATTGCCATATTTAAGTTTATGCTAAATTTATATTTGCCTAGAAATCCTCTAAACTGGTAAGAACGTTCTTGACTGCATAGTAAATGAGTAAATTGACCAGTTACTACCCACCTCCACTTACACAACACAATATATATCCAGACTTTGAGCCAGTGCATTCTAACAGAAGTATTTTTAGCCACAGGACCAAAACACTGTCAGTGTTGCTGTCAGACAACCTCATATTAATCATGGTGGTACAATGGTTGGTTTAGTGCATTGAAATGTGGGGCAACACATGTTTTAACAGGTTTCATTTACAACACTCACATGCCAGTACATCAGATTATGCAGTGCCATGGCAGTAAACTAGACTAATCTGCCTTGGTTGTGTAACATCTACTGGTATTTATGCATGATTGTCAACATCTACTCAGTTGCCATCGCAAAAGCCACCCTCAGTGCAGCTTTTAAATGCACTGGAGCAAACATTCACTCACACACACACACACACACACACACACTCACACTCACTGACCTTGTGCAGAATGTTCTTCACTGTGGGAAACCTTACACTCTCTGGTATCCTCTGTCGCCATCCTCCACAAAACTGCAGGCTTTCTCTGGAGTCTGAGGATGAAATATAGACTGTAGACATGTTTATGTTTTGAGAGCCTCTTTTGTTTTTTTTGTGATAAAATGTTTAAATCTATCTCATGCCAGAGTTTCCACATTCCCCACTGATTCTCTCTTTGGTTAAACAGTGTAACTTGTATTATGTAGAAGTACAGTAAACCTCTGCTCATATGCGGATCAGCAGCCGCGCCTTCAGTCTCTCCCGGATTTTTTTCTGTGAGCCGAACCAATAATTGTTTGCGGAAACCCCCGCACCTACGCGGAAACTGCAGACATCCTCCATATTTTTTTTTGCTTTTGTGACGTCCGGACCTCATCCACCTTAGCAAGGCAATCAGACGCACCTGAACGGAACAAAAACAACCAGCATGAGGATGAGAGGGTGTGGCAGACAAGGCACAGTCACCTGTACTCAGAGGTGGGAGGTTTGAAAGTAGCCAAAAATAAGTAATGTTATTTATTTCTCCTTGCTGCTGATTGGCTGCTGCCCTGTGACGCATCTGTGGCAGCTACAGTCCAGAATTTCCCCTGTGGAGCATCTCGAGTGTTCTTGCCTTTTTCCGTTTTGTTCTTAAAGCCCTGTATTTTTATTACTGTAAATTAAATTCATATATTACCCGATTTACCCTGCTTATACCAAAGGAAACGACAGTGCATACCAAAGAAAACGCCCGTGCATGAATTACAGTACAGTCTAAAGGGGTAATATCGGTATTTTACGTTCTAGCACTGCGGGAGTTCCGTGTAAACTGTACAGTACGAATGCGGGTTTACCTTTTTCTTTAAGGGTAATGTATTAAGCAGACTTTAAAATGAAATTAAAATGTTTTTGGAGCATAATTGGGTGCATATTTAGGGTTTACAATATAAAAAATAGGCATATTTAGGCTTTTTTTTTAACCACATCACAACATCGCGTTTTTTCATGCGGGTGCTCTCGGAACGTAACCCACCGTGATAAATGGGGGTTTACTGTATTGGGATTAATGTGCACTAAGCCTGTTTTAGCTACATGATGATGAGGAATGTGGAAGTGATTAAAAAACTATCACAAGTGATATAAAAGTATACGAGTTTTAGGAGCCTGCAGCAGCTCTATCCCAGAATTCTTTACTGAAGGAAACACTAGAAATGCTACATGCAAGTTGTATATACATTAATGCCTGTTTCAAGCTTTGGATAAAACATGGGATGTACTTTGTTTTGGGTGTCCGTGTTTAATCTAGAACAGCCCAAACCTGACTTTTACAAACCAGTAGACTCTCATAGGGATTCTAAGAGAAATTATCATTATCTTTGTTATTCCATTTTTAAAATTTTGTTATTTATGGCCTGAACTGAAAGCCTGGGTCTGAAAGTCTCAGTTTACCACTGGTCTGCAGACTGTGTCTGGCACTACTTTGTGTATGTGCATTGATACTCTGTGAAAAGACTTATCATCTGCCTTTATGGCTGCTTTGCATAGTTGAATGATAACACAGAATTAAATTTGTAGTAAAATCTCTAAAAGTCACTAAAACACAGCGGTTAAGTTACAGTTTAAAAACTCCAACGCTGAGCTGTGTAACATAAGAGAGATTACGGGCAGTGATGGAGCAGCATAGTATTTGTTGCCAAAGAGATCGTTTTTACCCTACGGGTAGAATCAGCTAATGAGCCGAGAGAGAGGACACCATGCAGGCTTTTATGCCCAAAATAGTCTGTCTGTACCTCATAGTCTTTAGATCATTTACCTCTAGGAATCCCAATGGTAGACACGTATGGCAGGTATGGCTGTCATGCTTGTGGAATTTAGATGTTGGATAGTAGATGATCTCTAGACAGATTGCCACATATTTGTTGGTCCACGAGGAGTGTATGCTACTAGCATGTGCGCGCGCACACACACACACAGTGCTGCAGTAAAAGGTGCTCTTGTCTGCCCATCTGGAGGCTGTTCCCTGGGAAACAGGCCCTTGTGGTAGTGTAGTAGTCCATTTTTTTTGCACTGTGTTTGCGTATGTGTGTGTGTGTGTGTGTGCGTGTGTCTATGTCTGTGCGCACGCGCTAGTGTTTCATTCTTAACCTGAGTTGTAGGTCAAGGCCCTGTACTGCTGAATACTTCTAGGAATTCCAGGCTCAGTGGGTTTAAACCAACCATGTCGACTCTACAGTATGAGTGTTGCCTGTTTCTGTTTTGATTTGAGTTATTCACTGTTTACTGTTTTCAGGTCAAGGCCTTGGGTAGGAGCGATCAGTATGATAATATGTTATCTTTATTGTGATGAATTATACAATTTTCTGAGTGTTTCATGAGCACTGACAATTCTTGTAGTATGTTGAACAATTGCAAGTAAACACCGATCAGCCACAACATTAAAACCAACAGTTGATGTGAATAAGATTGATTATCTCATCACAATGGCACCTGTCAGGAGGTGGGATATATTAGGCAGCAGGTGACCAGCTCTTGATGTTGATGTGTTGGAAGCAGGAAAAATGAGTCAGGATCTGACAGGCTTTTGACAAGGGCTAGACAATGGGAACATCTTCAAAACGGCTGGTCTTGTGGGGCGTTCCTGGTACGCAGTGGTGTCTACCAAAAGGGGCCAATAAAGGACAACTGGTGAAGCAGTGACAGTTGCTTCTGGGCTGAAAATAGGCCCCCAACCAAAAATATTGAGCCAACAGTGTCCTGTGGCCAGAAACTGACCACTGATGAAAGACTGCAGAATGACCAACTGTGCAACATCAGATGAGCTATCATCAAAAACTTTACGTCTACAGCTGCGGAAAAGTGTCAATGTTGTGCTAAGAATGATCAACCACTGAATAATACCTACTCACTGGTGGTCCTGTGGGGTCCTGCCAATCTATGGACATGGTAAAAAATGACGTGGAGAAACAGATGAGCTACAGTCAGTAATTACGTATAAAGTGCGCCTGTAAAATGGACAATGAATGTAGATATAAGGTAGTAGTACCTAATATAGTGGCTCATTGGTATTTATAATGTCAAGAACCTATAGAGTATGATAGTAACCGAGTAATCTGGTTATTATTTTGATGATTGAGTATTCATGTATGCACATTTTATAATAGCCAACATTAAATTTACCTTCTCTTGTATGTGTGAGTTTTTGCTGGTGTGGGTTTCCTCTCTTTCAGTGATGCACTAAAAGTGATTTGTGTACTCGTCCTTATGGAGAATGTTGAGAATGAACTTGCCTAATGACAACATGCAAACTACCGGTTTGTCATTTAAATTTATATGTGAAGTAATCACTGATCTGGTTCATTGAGAACATACATTTGAAATGTTTTTTTTAATTGAGTATTTTAATGAAGTAATCATTCGGGACCACGTATCACTGAGAGCTGTGCTCTAATTACCCACCCCACATAGGTCAAGAGTGGTTTCTATGGTGTATGGTAAGTAATACACTGGATGACTGTTACACACACTGGGCTGGGAGGAGCAGACTCTCTTTAGGGCCCTGAACTGCACTGCGCTGTATTCTTACACTTTTTCTCCACATGTGAGAGAGCCTTATTTATTTCAGACAGTCTCTTTCTCTCTCTCTCTCTTTCTCTTGCTTTCTCTCCTCACCTCTCTGTATCTTGCCCACTCCCTCTTATTCTCTCACTGTCTTTCTCTGTCTCTTTCTCTCTTACTTTCCCACATTCTGTCTGATTGTTTGCTCAGCAAGAGGTTGAAGAGAGGTGTATGCGTGTGTGCGTGCGCGTGTACTTGAGAACAGATGGCAGCTGGTTGGCCTGGACAAGGCAAGGTAATTACTGTGCACTGGGTTACTTAACTCTTTAGAGCAGTCTGGTGTGGGTTTTTTCCTCTCTACCTCTCTCTTCTTCTCTCTCTCTCTCTCTCTCTCTCTCTCTCTCTCTCTCTCAGAAGGGGTTTGCTCTTAAAGGAGTTTTTTGGCTGTGGAAAGTGAACAGACACAGAAACACATGGTGAGGGAGCACAGTGCAGCAGAGCGTACATTTCTACAAATTGTGTGTTTTTTTTTTTTTTTAATTCGTCTTTATTTTCAGTTTCAGTTTAATAGATATCCATTTTTAATTTGTGGTTTGCTTTTGGGTCTTGCTTCAAACAGACAAATTAGCCTGGAAACCTACCAAGCCATAGCTCTTCTAAAGCAGAAATATGCAAAATCGTCTTGCTGCACTTGCCCGTCTCTCTGAGACTAGTTCAGTTTATGGCAAAATATGAAGCAGTGAAGATTTGAGGTTCCTAAAAAACCCAGTATTTTGCTCTGCCTTGAAGAGTAAATGAAAAAAACATCTGATGGATCATTTCCTGATGGGTTCCTGAAGTGTTAGTCATTTGTCATGTTGTGATATTAGTGGCTGTGCTCTGTTTCCATGCAGCTGAGTTGGAAAACAGATGTAAGGCAGGTCCGGAGAGGATTCCTCTGGCCTGCCTGTGTGTGTGCTGGAGGAGGTGTGACCTTTTACCCACCTGACCCTGTGTATGGGGGCTGCATTATTGTGACTGAATGGATCAAGTGATCTATGTGTTGCTTCTTTTTAAACAGATTTCCTATCATGGCAGTGAAGAGGGTGGAGAGAGTGAAGATTCTGAGGGGGAGAACCAAGAGCTGGCACAGATTGATAGAGGTGTGTGTGTATGTGTGTGTATGTTTGTATTTCATCATTTCTTAAATACAGTCATAAATTGTTTGATTTCTGTTGGCTGCACTTTTCTCTCCCTCATAATCCTGGCTAAACACTGTGGCTGCAGCTTGTGCAAGTATAATGATTCACTAAACTGTGTGGCCTCTAAACTTACCAAGAATTAACCTTACTCTCACCTTAGCTGTATTGCTAGACCTTGTGTTGACTTAATCATTATGACATAACATCATTCTGGGCTTGCCCTTATGGCCAAAAATGTTATCACAATACCTTTTTTTCATTTTCTTCTAATTTCCTTAACCCAGAATTAAGGCCATATTTTGAACCCTGATGAACCTATTCTACATTGCCGGGCTATTTCTTTAGGTATCTAACTGACATGATCTTGCTGTTATGAGTGAATGGCTAGACTTCTTCTCCCACTAGGTTTACTGGGTAAAAGACACACATCACCACATACCCACCACCTTATCTTGCTAATTCTGGGTTGAGGAACAGAATGGCAATGTTTTGAAAGCACCATACATGTATATGATTGATTTTGACAGTTATTGAATATTAGCAGTATAAAAAGGTTTACAATTTCTTAATCATTACCTAGGTCTACAGCATTCCATTGACAAAAGTAACCAGGCACTTAGAGTACTGTAAATGGACTATTAAATGTCTTCATCTCTTCAGAACGCAGAAGGAACTGTGTTTTGACTCCTCTGGCCACGAGCCAACAGCACAACCAGGGTCTCCTGTCCCCAGCCCACCTGCGGCGCTTAAGACTGGTGCTGGAGCCCGCGATGGACCGCCACAGTTCAGAGGAAGAGCTGGAACACATCGCTGGGGCCACAGGACCCGAGGGCAGTCGAAAATGGCCTCGACATGGCGAACTTAGCAGTGCCTCTAGTGATGAGGAGGTGAAAGGTACTGAATCTATTTAGTACTTGTGGTGCTGTTTTGCTTATATGCAAAATTTATTGTAAAAAAGAAGTTCTTAACATCTAATTTGAGACCTTTTTAGTGAGCTGTCATTAAAGATTTTCTTGTGAAAGTGATGATCTATGAAACTAATATTTATGTTATGGATTTGTGGGGAACCCAAATGAGGACCAACTTTTAATGTCATCACAATCAGATATAGTGTTTTGTTGTGTGCCGTGTTGCATTGATTGTATGAAGTTAAAGACAGTGTTTGTGTTTTATGTAGATCTAATAAATTATGTATCCTGATTCTCATTATGATTCTCATAGACCTGTGTGAACCTGGTTCCGGAGCTCGTCTGAGTGCCACCTCACCGAGCCCAGTTCTCTTCAGCTCCTCTCCACCCAGAGGTCTCAAACCCCCACCCACCATTACAACTACTCGCCTGCCCTCCAGACCCATCATACTCAGCCATTTTGAGCAGCCTTCCATGCCCTACTGGAGGCACCGACCGTCCTACACAGGAGAGCCCGGCCGGCCCAGCTTGGACCTGGAGAAGATGCAGCAGGTTTAGATATGCTTTTCTTTAATAGTGTATTAAAGGAACAGTATATTCATATCTAATCTCCCTCTACATAACTGGAGATATCAAATAGATACCAAATAAGAATTATTTATATTAACAACTGAATAATAAGCTGAGCATTCCAGGGGTTAACATTCCCTTCTTTAGTCAGGGAATTGGTGAAGGTTTTGGGGTTGGAGATTTATGTTCTTATGGTAACACATGCATATTTATCACTTTTCCCCTGCATATTCATACTGTCCGTTAGACTGCAGCACATTCAGTGAAAAACACTTATGATGGATCAGAGCACTGGTCTTTGTTTCCTGGGTGGCCAGACTTAAAAGGGCTGTCAAACACACACATACACCCACATTAGAATCTTGTGCCAGCCGAACACAGGAACGGAGAGGGAGGAACGGATGACAGATGTCACTTCACCCCTCCTAGCCCCCTTTCTCTCCCTGAGAAGCCAAGCTAGACTGTGTATGTGTCCATTCATGTGTGTATGTGTTTGCAAAGGAGAGAAAAATGACTGAGACAGGAGGAGACTGTCCAAGCAGCCAAAATCCATGTTTAATATTATTTTGGACAGAGCTGCCGTCCTGGGATGGAGAGCAGGCTTTATGGAAAATGATGAGAAAGTACATGAATAAGAGGGACGGAGAGGGAGGGAGGAATAAAGAATGGCATCGTACTGAGGGCCTCCATATGTCTCTAGGATTCTGTGGCGAGGGCAGATTATGAGAGGCAGCGGGGCAGTGTGTGTGAGTGCGCAAACGCTCGTTCAAGTGGAATGGGAGGTGTTGGATGGAAAACAATATGGGGCCTACTGAAGTGCCTGCCAAAAACCTCTTCATGTTTTAACCCTTTAAACACAAGTCCCAGTAGGTTTTCTGTGCGTACCCAGCTCCTCTTTTCACATCGTGTAGCACTGGTTATGTTACGGTCAACTAATTACGTTTACTGAGTTACGTATACTTTAGTAAAAAATTTGTATTTACACTTTGATGAGGGCTGGTCTAGAAAATACCTGAGTACTTGTTCACTGATGTGTTATTCGGTTCTTTATTTAGTGTATACATGTTTTGTCAAGCTTTAGACCTCACTAGAACTGTAGAACACTTGTGGATTTTTGACATTTTCCAGAGGTAGAGGCTTTTTTATTACTGATGTAAACAAAACATTTATCACTGGAGACAATGGCAATTACTTTGACGGTGGACATGATATTTGGCTTTGAAAAATGTGTTATATGCAGGCGACTTCTCTTTGTGCCCTCACAATGTGCTATGGTGTAGATTTTATTATTTTTGTGTATTCAACAGTATATTCAACAGAGTATGTTCAACATTCATAATCATGAGTTATTAGTTCATTTATTTTATTAGCCACATATTTATAAGTAGTTTCATATAATTATAACAAAGAAAAGGTCTCACTTTCTCTTTGAAAGACTGAAGAAAGATAAGTTTAAATGGCAGACAGTGTTTAAACTAGAGCCAAACTAATGAACTGTTTGGCTACTTCACTTTGTTTAAACTGTTTAAAGACAGGGTGAAGAAGCGAAATGATACAGAGATAGCAGGCTAGTTGATCGGTTTGCCTGATTTCTATCTGATATGAGTGGTTGTAATATTAAATAAAAACACATTTTAAAACAAATATGTAACACTGATTACTTAGGAGTTCTCAAAAAATGTTTTTTTTTTTCATCTATCAAAGTTATTTCTACCTGCTTTGAGATTTGTCACACCTCTACATTTTGTGGTTTCTCTTTTTTATCCAGAAGTTCATCAGGAAGAGAAGAATAGGACCTAACAAAGTTCCTATTCTGATAGAGTCTGGATACTAAAATTTTCCTCTAAAGTTCTTTTAGGAGCTCAGAACTCAAGGATTGTTTTGACTTGGTGCTTCTGCTTAAGTTTTGCAAATGTACTTTTACTTCAAACCTTTGAGTCATTCAAACCTTTGAGCATGTGTTTAGGATTTTTTTTATACATGCCTGTGTAACATCCATCATCAGACCCAAAGCAATAACCCTATTGCAAAATAGCTCAGTTTTGCTTTTCCAGTTTATTATTAAATACATTAATAGATGGTTCGCTATAAGAAGGACCAGCTGTTGTGTATTAAGATAATGACCCACATTTGGGCTACGGTCATATGAGTACTTCCAATTTCCCTTTATTACAGTAATCCATACAGACTAATCCAGAGCCTTATGCAGTTGCTCACATGGAGTACACGGGGGTCTGGTCATTGTTTGGCTTTCATGAATGGCTTGGACGACAGATGTCGAAACCAGACTTGGATGGTTGACCGAGCATTTGGTCTGTTTTTTGGATAAGTTTGCAGTGAAATAAAAACTCTTCCTTGAGTGGTTTTCTAGGTTACTTTCATATTTCTTCTTGGATCTCTCTCATGTATGAGAATGTCTATTTAATCCTGTCCAAGACTCAACATTAGCTAAAATTGTACTTTCTTGGCTGGGCTACCAGTTCTGCTACAGGACATTGTGTTCTGTAACCTGTATGCTTATAAAAGCTTATTTAACAGTGCTCCACACAAAAGTCCCTCATGTTTAGTAGGGCATGAACCATAAAAAGCATTTTGTCTGTGATGAACCAGCTGATAAAGCAGCAATATTTATGTCTTGTTACATCTACCAAAAATCTCTAATGCAAAAAAACCTGCTTCTGAGGATTTAAGGGTTTTCGTGATGCATTCAGTCTCCATAGAGGCTGTTAAACTCATACCTACTCACTTACATATGTCAGTAGGCCAGTAATATCAGCTGATTATTACCTGCATTTTTACTAAATATCTCAATAATGGGATGATAATTAATGATCTAGGCTAAATCAGTCATGTTGAATATAGATCAAACAAAAACATGTAAATGCATTCCGATCTTTAGCATGAGAATGACGTTATAACACAAAAATACTGTTATATGAACATAACTGGTGGAAAATCTGAATACTCATAAGAATTAGAGATAATCAACTGAAACCAAAACTGCAAAAAAACACTGTGCATGCTGTTTTTATAGGCATGAATTAAAGGCCATTTTAGACCACTCGCATGATGTGGTATGTGGCAGAGAAATGGATATGGCTGGTGCTCTGTTCTAGTTTGGTTTATTGCATCATCAGGTTTGACCATCCAGACTAATTGACAGCTTGGGTCACAGTGAAAACTCCCAGCAGTCCTGAGGGGCAGTGTGGGCCTGCATTCACAGTTAAAATAACAAAACATGAAAAAAAATGCTTCCTTATGTACACTTCAGCACAGTAGCATGTTATAGCACATATGAAAGCAATATAAAAAGAGCTACATACAAGTCCCTCACAATGTCCTATTTTATATCTTTTAAAACTTTGTGAGGTTCTTAAGTTTATTTCAATGTGCCAATTGAGAACCGACATTTGTGCCACTTAAGCAGAAACTATTGGGGTCTATCTCATTTTGAAGAGTCAAAACCTATTGGTAATGCTCGGGAAATGTTCAGTCTATTTCAGGCTAATTATCGGTCATCCTCCAATGTGTAGTCTAAATAAAAACACTGATTTTCGTGGTGGCTAGTGTGGGAGAATAGGGGACTGTCAGCATAGCAATGATGTCAGACTTATCAGTGTCAGTAATTCTGCTGTGGTTTTATGTTTCAGAAAATGCTCCTGAAAAAGAACTGTGGTGGGAAAACAAGGACTATAAAGATCCGGGTGAGTGTCTCTGAAGCATAAACACATGCGCTTCACTCATACAGGCTAACCACATGGGCTGCGAACTACTAATAATACTTAATTAGGGATGGTTTTCCAGTCTAATTACATACTCTCATGTGACCTCACACTGCCCAGACGTTTGGGTCTCCCAATTACTGCAGGCCAAAAAATAATTCTAGGTGTTTATATTGCGTTTCACAAGACAGCTTAATCAGAAAATCATAACAACTGAACCTCAGGTAAAAACAACCTGTTTATAAAACCATGCTTATTGGGAAGAGTATTATAACTCTAAGCAAGAATCTGAATGTCAATAATTATAAAAAAAATTAGTGTAAACAATATAGCAGCATAGTTTTAGAACATGCCCACAGCTCTTGACGACTTTTAACGCATTCCCAGGAAACTTAACATGTGAATACATAATGCCATTTGGAGATAGTCCACCAAATTTGGTGCCAGTTAATCCATAGGGGTGGCTATAAAATCCAAATAACTGTTTCATGAGACAGTTTATTCTCATTCAGAAAATCATAACAACTGAACCTCAGGTAGAAACAGCTTGTTTATAAAACCAGCACTGAGTTGGGGTTCTTGCTGGAGTGCTAAAGTCAGAACAAGCCAAATGTGATGGTAGTGGTGTTTCTCTAGCAGTGCCTGCCCCAGTCCAGAAGGAGTGAGCTGGGTGTTGATAGTGTGTGACGTCACTCAGCCTGGCACAAACTGCCTGCAGCTCCAACAAGCATGGCACAGGAATAGGTGCACACATGGGTGACCGGGAGGCTGCAGATCAGGTTGCTAGATGCAGAGGGATAAGTCATAAAGACACACACGTTTCTGTTTATACCATGTTAGGATGTGGGGTCACGCATATATATAT
>JBBIGA010000001.1:46013174-46034189 GCA_037576975.1 Alestes dentex | reverse complement strand
TGTGTATGTATGTATATGTCTATGTATGTATGTATATGTGTATATGTCTGTATGTAATACTCTTACTAAATCAGTAGATTACTTAATTGCTCACATACTTGATAGTAATCGTCTTAAACTGTATTATAGCTTTTAAATGCACACGACAGCGCCAGTTATAAATTTTGCATTTTTTTGGAACGAGATAAGGAGCTGCATGCTCGTTTTTTATAAGACAAAAAGAAGGGCCGTGGGACGCCACTCTGTCTCTTCATTTTATTATTTAAGGCAGTTATACGCCACCAGTGATGCTCTAAAGTCTGACCACTCATCTTCATTCAGGAGCGCACAGCCGTGCTGAGGATGGTTTGGCTACCTGCCACTGCCGAGGTCGTCTTAAACTTGAGCTCAATTATTGATTAAAGAGTCTGTCGTGCCTTTTATTGCCAGCCGCGCAATGGTTGGGAGATGATTATACATGAACAAAGAGACTTAGAGATGCTGTGCCTGTTTGTTGAAAGCAAAGATAATGTACTTATTTATATTTAAAAACTATGGCACGCAGTTCTCGCTGCACAAGATATGAATACGGTACAGTTAGCTGAATTTCTTTTTTTTTTTTTTTTTTGAGATTTCCTCCTTGACGAGGCCTTCGTTTGATGTTCTTTTTTTTCCTCACGACGTTCCCATGAAACAGATGTGCGGAAAGGTTATGCTAGGTTGCGCTGCCAGGAATTGAGTTTTTCGAAGAATTCCCGAGAGACAAAATGTGCAAAGGACATCTGTGAATACAATGTTACGAAGCCGTTTGAATATAAAACGAGTGCTTTCAGGTAGCGCAAGTAAGAATCAGTCCATACACTCGCAAGAACTAGAATAACCGCCTTTTCAAGCCTAATTTTGTTCCTCTACCAACTTGAAAATGCGTCATATCAGGGAAAAAAAAGACCCTTTTTGGGGTGTTGGGGGGTTTTTTTTCCCCTTCCCACCTTTTTTTTTTTTTTTTTTTTTTTTTGTTTGAAAGTCACTGCTTTTGATGGTAGCATCTCACCAACTTCAACTCTGCCTTTCATCATCACCTCTCCACCCAACATAGGCAACAAAAAGAGCCATTCATTAACTCCACACATGAAAGTATTGGCTTTTGCATGGCGGCTGCGTTTATCATAAAACGGCAGAAAGTACAAATAGTGGCCGGTTCTTTGCCGGCTCAAAGAAGAAAAATCTTTTGTTTTGATTCTTTATGCTTGTTTAGTCTAAAGGGGCATTTGGTGTTTGTTTATTTCTTCACAGGTACTTTCTGCGCCGAAGAGAAGAGCCCCTGTGGTCCGAACCCGTGCAGAAACGGAGGCGAGTGCGAAGAAAATGGAGAGACGTACACTTGCATGTGCCCAGAGGGCTTCACAGGTTCCAGCTGTGAGGCAGAACTCGACCTCTACTGTGCAACACACGGCTGTCAGCAGGAGCAAGCGTGTATCGCCGACGAACACGTGAGCCTCTTCGCTTGTCTCGCGATCTGACTTTTCTTTTTATGGCTGGAATTAGGTGCTTCCTCTCCTTCCGCAGTTTTAGTGAAATGTAGCGAAACATTGGCCTGGTTCCAATGTCAAAATGTCCTTTAATATCCAGTGTAGTGTGTGTAAAGAGGCCTGAGTAAAACAATGATTTTTGTGGTTGAGTCGTCTCCATAATGTATGGAGAGAGAGCACAGTGGGGCGAGTCGCCTTAAAAGTGTGTAGCAGCCAGTGAGTCTGTGACATCACGGCGAGGGAGGCCGGAAAGCAAAAAAAAATGCGGCTCAACAAATCAGACACATAAATAGACTTCAAGACACTAAAGCTCAGGTCAGTTGTAATAAGACGTGTGCCGCTGTTTGTTGTGATTTAATTAAAAAATAATCAGCCTGTCAATGCGGCTGTACGAGCTTTCCCCACCCGTTTTCAGCCACCCTTAACCATAAATGGCTTGGTAAGAGACAGCGGGTGAGCACTTCCTCCTTTGTGGTTCAGAAGTAAGATGCAGCTCACTGAATGAAGAGAGTCAGGAGAGTCAGAAGAGGTACCCTGCTGGGAGCAGATTTTTTTTTTTTTTTAACACAAACTTTGTTTTGTCCATAAAACCAATGTTTGGGTGTCTCCCAAAGCAATCTAGTTCTATTTTAAAAATGCCTTCTCTATTTGGTGCGTACAGACTCATCTTCAGTGAAGTAGTATATCTTGACAAGTGTAAACAACCCAGCTGTACCAAGAATCATGATCTGCTGAAGAAAGAAGCAGTTTACGGCTGGCGAGAACACATTTCCAGGATGGCCTGCTCTGAATGAAGGAACTGACCATCAGAACAGGCTTTTCTGTTCTGCTAGCAGCTCCACATTTACTTGTTTTTGACAAGATACTAGAAACTGATTCTTCTGGAGTTCTGTGGAATTACAAATAACAGCACCACCAAGAAGTCAGAAGAAAAATAAAAAATGTTCTGAGACAGAGACTTCTAGCCAAAGCCTTCTGTTGAATGTGCTGTGATATGTAACATATAGTGAAACCACTAGATTTCTTCTCTGCTAACTGCAGTGAGGTCAGTACAGTGTGTGTGTGTGTGAGTGTGTGTGTGTGTGTGTGTGTGTCTGTGTGTGTGTGTGTGTGTGTGTGTGTGTGTGTGTGTAGTGGGAGTTGCAAGGTTGAGGCCTGAGGATAAAGAGGGAGTCGAGGAAAGGGAAGGAGGGAGGGAGGAAAAGAGGAGTCATCAGTGGCTGAAACCAGAGCAGACAAACAATCTCCCTGCTGGCGCTCAGACTGGACTCGGTCTCGTTCACGAGGCAGATGTGAAGGTGGAGAGGTTTGCATGTTCCCATGGACAAAACTATATTATAAGATACATCTTCAGTGGTTTGTGCTGCGGCATACATAGCTGGAGAAAGAGGTTACCATTAACTAGAGGTGGTTAGAGAGCACATCTTGAATGCTTGTAATTATGGAAAATGTTTCTTACTAAAAAATGTTGAACAGTTTCAGTGAGCTTTTTAGTGGTACTTTCTCTTTTGTTTGCTCCTCTGCAGCAGAAATTGAGATTTCAGTGCAAAGACGTTACATTGTCCAGTCCCTCAGTACATGGTTAACTGACTCTGATAAGGGTTTGCATAGACTGGTCAATTAAAAAATTATGTAGAAATGGAAAATGTATGAAGAAGCGAAGCAATGGAAAAAATAAAGTAGTAAACAGACAAGAGTTCAAATGTGATTTTTTTTCTGCTAAACACAAAACCAAAAGTATTTTGTTTGTGTGGAAATACAACATGAGATGAAACCAATTCCAATTCCAACGTGGGCTGTGACCACGCTAAAGTACAGGCTCCTAAACCAGACCGGGTCTCAAGAACTGTAATCTCTCATAGGACAGAGATTTTTGACTGACATGCAAAGCCCCAGTGACAGAGCAGTAAATGGTGAACTGTGTCGTCAAGGAAAAACATTAACATATAATACAGTGGAGTATGCAAATGCACAACCACCTACAGCTTCAAACAAAATTCAGGAATAACTTCTTAAAACTAATTGGTTAGTATAAATCTTCCCTGCCCCTTGTCCATAGTGACCCAGTCAAATGTTAGAAGGTGTTTAGAGACAAGCAAACGTTTGAACAAAGATCATGGAGAAAAGCAGTGTATTGCAGAAAAGCTTTTTTTTTTTTACTTTACTTCTGGTTGTAAACTGCTGTTTTTCTGCTGCTGCACTTTAAGCATTGACCTTGAGTCGCTGCAACTCGCCAAACAAAAACAACATAAAGGCTTAATATCATTATGCTAAATATCGTAATGATTATGATAGGGTGTTGAAAATGCACCAGTCATGTGACACACACGGGGCAGTGGAAGTGATGCGTGTCACAGGGTATATAAACAGGAAGCTGGTAGCATCTGGTGCTCAGTCATTGATTCAGTCAACTCTCCTTGCCCTCCCGATCAACTCTGGATTCAGTGAGGACTCACGTCTGTTTAATACTTACTGTGTGTGTGTTGTGAACGTGGATTCCGATGGGAATCTTCACTCTTGTGTGAGCGTTCACAGATCAAAGTGCGTGTTCTACCAACCCTCTCATGTTGTCCACACTTGCGTTCATCCAACATGCTACAAGTGAGCGGACTACTGGCCAGGTACGTTCTTGTTCTCATTCCATCTGTGACAGAATGACTGAGCCCTTTGTAGTGAATGCAGTGGACTGGTTCGCGTTGGTTGACCTGGTAAATTGGCAGGGGGTAGAGATCACTAATCTCAAACAGGAGGTTGCTGGTCTTCGTAACCAGGTTGCAGTCCTGGAGAAGAACCAGACGGATTGCCCTGCCGAGGCGCCTGCGCCCCAACCAGCCATCCCTAATCCCTCTTCCTTTCATACACTTCCTAAAATGTCACTACCAGAAAAATGGAACGGAATAGACGGGAAGTGCGATGTGTTCTTAACCAACCTTTCTCTGCTGTTCGAGTTTCAGCCAGATCGCTACCCCTCGGACCAGAGCTGCATCGTGCTTCTCGTCTCCCTTCTCACTGGGCAGACAGCAGAGTGGGCTATGGCAGTCTTGAGGACAGATTCCGATGAGGGATACTCATATCTGGAATTTACCCTCCAGCTCAAATCCGCCTCCCATTTATACCATCTGCGGCAGGGGGACAGTTCGGTTAGTCACTATACTGCAGAGTTTCTTACCCTGGCTGTGCAGATGGTCTGGGGTGACTCTGCACTCTGAACGGCCTTCTACAACGGGTTGGCTCCACGACTGAAAGACAAACTTGCCGGATGGAAGCTCCCAGCTCCCAGACACGCTGGAGGGGATGGTCCAGCTGTGTATGTGGATTGACCAGCGAATGAGCTCTCGTCCAAGGCCAGCCCCCCGTACCCTGCCACCCGCGAGTCTCCAGCCTAAACCCATCAACCCTCCTGAACCTCCACCTCCATCAGAGGCCCACACTGGAGTCTGCCCTCTCCGTCTGGGAAACGGCCAGACCAGGTGTATGGGGGAGGAACTCGCCTGGTCCGGTCTCATCTACCTCTGTGACCCCTGCCGTTTCCCGTTTCACTATTCAGGCCCACATCCAGTTCAGCCACAAAAGGGTCGATGTCACCGCCTTTGTGGATTCTGGGGCGGCTGGCAGTTTTATTGACCATTCTTTTGCTGTTCAACTGGGTGTGGGGGCTGAGGCGTTATCTCAGCTCATTAAAATCACTGCCATGGACGGTCGACCCCTTCAATTCAGCGCCATCACTCACCGGACATCTACCTTGCACCTGGTAGTGGACCAGTACCAGGAGAAGATTTCATTCTTCATCACTCATCTTACCTCACCTCCCATTATCCTTGGACACCCCTGGTTACTGACACATGACCCTCTGATCTCCTGGACCCAACAAAAGATACTTCAGTGGGGTTCAACCTGGTTGGAGCTTTGTCTCCCGGCATCAGCTGAGACGTGCTCAGGGGAGTCCAGAGTCTCCGACATCAACGCTGACACCATCCCCGTCCACTAACGTGACCTGAAGGAGGTATTTAGTAAGAGTAGGGC
Source organism: Alestes dentex (assembly GCA_037576975.1). Classification (NCBI taxonomy): domain Eukaryota; kingdom Metazoa; phylum Chordata; class Actinopteri; order Characiformes; family Alestidae; genus Alestes; species Alestes dentex. The sequence continues at coordinate 46,028,658 of JBBIGA010000001.1, read as the reverse complement.
CCTCCAATTACCACCTCATTGGCCCTACAACCTCTCCATAGATCTGCAACCACGCATGGTACCTCCCCGCGGCCACCTCTACTCTCTGTCCAAGGAGGAACAAAGGGCCGGGGAGGAGTATGTGGCTGAAGGACTCCACCAGGGAACAGTTCAGCTTTCTTCATCGCCGGCGGCCGCGGGGTCCTTCTTCATGAAGAAAAAGGACGGTGGTCTTCAACCTTGTGTTGACTGTCAGGGACTGAACAAGATCACAGTAAAGAGTCATCCACTCCCTCTTACCAACACCGCCCTGGACGCCCTCTCTGGTGCTTTCTACTTCAATAAACTGGACCTAAGGAACGCTTACAATCTCGTTCACATCAGGGAGGGTGGCGAGTGGCAGACGGCCTTTATAACTCCCACCGGCCATTATGAGACCTTGGTTATGCCATTTGGCTTGTACAGCAGTTCGGTCACAGCACCTCTGACTGCCCTCACCAAACCCAATCAGACCACATTTCACAGGCTCCAGGGCGGCAGTCACCCATTCATCATCTGGACGGACCATCAAAACTTAATAACCATTCAGCAGGCGAAACAACTTAACCCTCAACAGGTGCGGTGGGCGTTGTTCTTTGAACAATTCCACTTCACTCTGTCTTCCTGTCTGGGGTCAAAGAACACCAGAGCTGACAGCATCAAGTGGAGAGCCCCCGGACGGACCCCGCGCCTTTTGGTGGCCTCAGATGGCCTCACATGTCAAGGAATTCGTCCAGGCTTGCGCGGTGTGCACCAGGGCCAAAACCACTAACCAGTCCAGCCCAGGGGATCTCCAGCCATTCCAATCCCTTGTCGCCCTTGGTCACACATTGCGCTGGACTTCGTCACAGGCCTGAATACCATCTTCACCATTGTGGACAGATTCTCCAAGGCCGTGCACCTGGTGGCTCTTACCGGACTCATCATCGAGCACGTAGTCCGCCTGTATGGGTTCCCCAAGGACATCATCTCGGACAGAGGGCCCCAGTTCACAGCCAGATTCTGGAAGGCCTTCTGCCATCTGAGCGAGTCTACATGCAGTCTATCCTCTGGTTACCATCCCCAGACTAACGGTCAGACGGAGCGGGCCAACCAACAACTGGAGCGCTGCCTAAGATGTTTTGTGGCGGATCTTCAGCACTCTTGGGCCCGCTACCTCATTTGGGCTCAGTTGTCACACAATCTCCTCACCTCCTCTGCCACTGGCCTCAGTCCTTTTGAGGTATGCAATGGTTTCCAACCTCTGATGTTTGAACATCAAGAACCGGAGGTTGATGTACCATCAGCCCAACAGTTAGTTCGCAGGTGTCGACGGCTGTGGCAGCAAGCCCGCAATGCCATCTGGCGAGCCAACGCAAGCTACATCCATCAACATCGCTGCCGGCAACCCCCGGGACGGTTGCTCCATGTAGGTGACAGGGTCTGGCTATCCACACGCAACCTTCACCTCCACATGGACTCTAAGAAGCTGTCACCTCGCTTCATTGGCCCCTACAGGATCACCCATTGAATTAACACTGTCACCTTCTGGCTCCAGCTGCCTGTCCATCTCCAGATTCACCCTGTTTTCCACACTTCACAATGCAAGCCCTTCATCACCTCTCCTCTGGCTCCACCTGCGCCTTACCCTCCTCCACCACAGATCATCAATGGTGGTCCGGTCTACACCGTCAAGCAAAACCTCGACTCGTGACGCCGTGGCCGTGGCACCCAGTACATGGTCAACTGGGAAGGCTCAGTCATTGAGTCACAGCTCTCCTTGCCCTCCCGATCAACTCTGGATTCCGAGACAACTCACGTCTGTTTACTACTTACTGTGTATGTGTTGTGAACGTGGATTCCAGTGGGAATCTTCACTCTTGTGTGAGCGTTCACAGATCAAAGTGCGTGTTCTGCCAACCCTCTCGTGTTGTCCGTGCTTGGGTTCATCCAACACGCTACAAGTGGGGGAACTACTGGCCAGGTACGTTCTTGTTCTCATTCCATCTGTGACAGAAAAAGCTTTCAGGTATTGTATCACCCACAAAGAATCAGCAAACAGTGTTGTCAAGTCAAATGGAAATTTCATTTACACTGTTGCGTCCAATCACATACATCATCATACATTTGAAAGTTTAATATTAAAATCCTGCAGTTGGAAACTATCTATTGAGATATGTTGGGAGCCAGACCTGGCAGTGGGTTACGGTGGTTTCTCTGTTGCTACAGCTGTGCACAATCATCCACAAAGCTCAAGCAGGGTCAGGCAGCATAAGCAAATTCTGTTGAATCACTTTCTGCTCTGACATAAAGAATTAATTTACTTGAAAATGTTTTATGTCACACTTCAATACCTTTGCACCTTTAGCCTGCAGCTAAAGGGGAATGGAGTTATGTAGCACGGCAATGAAAAGTTATACTTCCTCATAGATTTTATGATTAAGTGTTGATCTGATCCCATGGAGGGGCACAGAAAACCTCAAACAGAGCAGTTATATGACAGGAAAAGGCGTCTGGCTCCATGTTGAGCCTGCTCAGCTCATTTCTCTATATGCTAGGTCTTTTTAGCTCACGCCAGGCTTGAGAGCTCATATGTGAAACTTGTTAAGTTTTGCTTTCATTCCTCTGGAATGGAACCTGATCCTCCCTCACCTCTCCACTTCCTCTCTTCTCTTTAGCCCTATAATGTGGAAGTGAGACCCTTAAGGGCTGTTTCAGACAACGGTCAATGATTTAATACACTAAACTCAGCTTACATATGTAGTGTATTAGCTTGTGTCACTTTTTCAGGATTTCTAGGAACAGTTCTGAGAATAGGGAATGGAAAAAACAGATTTTTCAGACCAATTTTGGTATGTATACATGTGCCCAATTCTGTGGGTGTGTACATACAGGTCCTGTACTGCAGTGTATATACAAGTGCTGTCGATTATTGGGTAATGGTGGTTTGTTTACTTGATGGCAGTACCAATTAGAGGCACGGGGTAGGAGAGCATCTGAGCAGAAGAAAAAAACTTAGCATGCTTTGGAAAGCCATCAAGAACATTATATAAGTAATTGCTTCTGTTTTTATAAATGGAACGTATATCTAGGGTTATGGTTAGCCGTACAGGCTAAACCTACGGCTAACAATAACCCTAACTTCAACCACCACAGAATTTGTAGAAACATCATTTTCATGTAGAAAAGCCAAACTAAAGGCTAACCCTGAACGTCACCCTAACGTTCCCCTTAGGTCCACTTGTTGGTGCAGTTTTATTTTCCAAAAACAGTTCTGAATATGCCATTATGCATCCTCATATTATGTGTGCAGTCCATGTTTTTATTTCACAAACTATTTTCTTTGTCGGATGGAAAGAACTGGGTTTGTAAACATTTCTATCTCTTCATCACTGATCTTTCATTTTCTCTTTTCTTAAGTTTGTTGGTGACATCATTTCCACATGTCTTTTAAACCCTGCGACAAACATGCACCATTAGTGGGCAGGGCTAAGCTCAGTTTGCATGATAAGCTGCGGTCTTTAGTTGTTTTTTTAATGCAGAGCCAGATCTTGTTTTGAAAGAAGAGAAGTGAAATAATTGAGGGGGCTTTTGCAGCTAGATAGATTATAGATTCAGCAGCCATGAGGGAATTAACCACGTCTGTGCAGCGAAGACCCCAGCCCATCCCCTTTCTCTCTGTGGTCAAAGCCTTATCCTTGGGGGCCACTCCTAATTGAAGAGAATGAGCACTCATAACCCTCAATCTCCCACACAGAGCAGGGCTCGAGAAAGTGCTGCATCACTGCCAAGTCACACAAAACTATTTCCTGTAAGGGAGGGAAGTGGCTTAGAGCTGCTAATTTTAGAAGCAGCCCCTTGGCCATGGAAAGAAGGAGCAAGTTTTCTGTATTAGGATGCCATGCTCAGATGAAAAAGTTTAGAATATACAAAAAGGCTCATCTGTTTTTCATTGATGTGGTTGGCAAAACATGTTTCAAGTGTGCCTCAGTTAAATGCAGTGAATGCTTTGTTGTTCAGTATAGCAGGGGGTGTAGGTTCTGTTTGACTTCATCCATCTCAGATATAGCAACTTCCCTTTGTATGGGAGTTCTAATCCCTTCTCAGCTGTTCACAAATTCCTGCTGGTTCTTATATCACCAGCAGAAAAGTTTAATATAATTTCATTTAATCCAAGAAATGATTTGTCTTCTTTGCAGGTCATCATCCAGATGAACTAGATAGTAAGATGATGAGCTGAATTGAGCATTCAATCAAATTAATTTTGCACGAGCCTGGAATATTGGACCCCAGAGTTCACATATACTCTATCAAATTTGAAGCAACATCTATGAATGACTTTTCTAAGTAATGAACACAGGGATGTGGGGTTGTGCATGTGGGATTAGGGCCTCAGTCTAGTCGGGCAAGTTGTTTGTGCAGGTGTTGTGGAAGGGGAAAAAAACATGGTAAAATGATGCCAGGTCCTTCATACCAGGTTTTTCTGGGCATTGGTGTAAGGTAGCTTGGTCCATAAAGAAAATCCATAAAGAACCCAGGAAGCAATCTCCTACCCACTTTACTGATGTTTTCCACATGTAGATCCAGTTGGTATTTCTAATGTAACTAGCATTTGGCAATAACTAAATGCTGAACTTTTATGATGGAATTGAATGAGAAAACTTTGCTGTTATACATTTTCTTTTTGAAATGATAATGAAAACAGTATGTTTTCAAGACTGGTGAAGGAGTCCTGTCTGAATGTGGTCATGTTCATGTTGATGGCCTTTAATGCTCATCTGGATCAGGGAGGATAATTCAGGCATCAAGTAACATGTAAGGTGTTTTCTTTTTCAGTGTTGCTTTCTCATATCTGTTTAACTTTCTTGCATCCTCTTCTCTTTCTTCTGCAGAACTTGAGCAGCAGCCGCCACCCACCCAGATACTCCTATGACCCGTCCATCTTCGCCTTCCGCTCTCTGAGCACAGCCCCTCCATGCAGCCCCCTGCTCTCCAGCGAGGAACCTCCGTGTGCTTGAGGGGAAAGAACTGGAAACTTTTCATAGACCAAACAACAGAGTTTGTTGGACCGAAATTTCCCACATTAGGACAAAAGACAATGTAATTATCCTGTTATTTTGTGGGGTTTTAGCCTGAACAAAGTCCCTCTGTTGGAAGTTGTTGATAAAACAGGAAGTCTGGACTGAATGGCAGAACATACAGGAGGATCAGGGAGTCGGGCAATGTTATCTTGTGCTGTCTTACCCTCTCTGGCTCTCTGACCCAATCTCAGGAAATCGCTTCAAAACTTTCGACAATGATGAGGCCACAGCCACTGTAGTGAAAAGCAAACGACAGAGCCGCAACCAAAAGCTGCATTTAATCTCAGTGAACTGGAGATAAATCAGTGCAGTTTGGTCAGTGGTTCTTAGATAATGTCTCACAACTGGCTGTTTCTTGACATTTCAGGTATCTACTCGTTCCATTGCCATTTTGACCATTGCATCTTCACTGTTTGAAGGTCATGTAAAGGGTCTAATAGAAAGCTTTTGGATTTTATATATAGCATCAGTTATGATGGGAATGGGAGACAATCTTTTGGACTTCTGGAGCTGTTATTATTTTTTTACTTAAGAGGTATTACCACCAGAGTGACCGGAGGGGCCTGGTTTCCAGCAGGAAATAATCAGAGAACAGAATTTATACTTTTAGGTATGGTCAACAGTCTAATTATTAAATCAGTAATGATTTATATAACTGACTGCGGGATGTAAAGACTGAAATGATCTGGTGATTGCTTTAGTGCTTGTCTGTGTACTGTACTTTGACAATGCGTGTATAGTAATAACAAAATAATAAAGAATCATAGTAATGGTCCAGCCTTGACTTAGCATTAAGCATGCAAATCTGTTGAACGACTTCGATAGCTGTTTCATCAGACAGCGTACACAGTGTGATGTGCCTAAACAGACTTTCAGATCATTGTTACAGCTGTGTGCAAAAGTTTGAACACCCAACACATGTAAATATGACATTTTCCTGCAAATAATTTATTTACTGAGTTTGATATATTGGGCAAAAATATATAAAAACAAAATGTGCCATTACTTTTGCACAGGCAACATTTTGTTTTTGTTTTTCCTCTAGTATGTTAAATTCAGCAAATAAACAATAATTCTGCATTATAATGTGCAGATGCACATTATAGCTGGGCTAGCTGGGCAAGAGCTGGGCTAGCTGTAGGAGATTTTCTCGTACAGAAAATCACAAATCATGTCATTTGACCAGAGGTGTCCAAACTTTTACATCTTACAACTGCATTTGTGCGCCACATTTGATTGTGTTTGGGTTATATGCAGTTAAATACCAAAGTCAAAAAGTAATTCTTATCATTTTATTTTATTTTATTTTATTTTATGTTCATTTTATGTTTTAAGATGTTTCCTGCATCCTGACTGTATTTTAGTCTAAAGCTCATTGTTTTGGTAAAAACAACCAGAATGTCAGCTATGAAACATGGAAAACCCCTTAATGTGTGCAGTATATCGTAATCACACTGTGTAAGATAGGTTTTGATTAATTACTGTATGTACTGTATCCAACAGCATACCTAGCCTTTCGCTGAATGTAGCCTACACCTGTAGGGGTCAATGTTTTGCAAAGCATAGGATAACTACAAGGAACTATTTTTTTGGAGTTGTTATATGGGTTCTGCAAGTTGAAGTCACATGTATCCATATGAAAGAAATACGAAATGCACCTTCAGTCTGGACAGAACATACATGTTTACCATGTAAAAGCCACTTGTCCATCTTCTCATGTTCCACTGAGAGAAATAAATATCTCTTGGCTCCAGCAAATGTGGACTTTGTAATACTTACTTTCACTCTAGATCACATTTTTGCCTGTAACACCATTTCTTGGATTGTTTCTCATGCTAACGTGGCCTGAAGCCCCATTTTGTAACTTGAGCAATTCCTCTGAAGCTGGAAAGCCTGGCATGCATGACAGTGGAGATACAGTTGTGTCTGATTTGAGCTCCATGTGTGAGCCTTCTGTTCCAGCTGAGGGAGTTGAGGCAGTGGCCACAGTGTCCTTCAGTGTTCGGGTCAGGATCCACAGCCAAAGACTTCACAGAACAAGGCCCTGAGGGGTGCACGCATCTAGGATTTGGACCAGACTGTAACTTGAGCTGGGTCAACAAGCCGCTTCCTCTTAGATCTCACTGGATAATGTCTGACTGTAGCTGACTTTAAAAGCAAAAGAACTGCTCAAACTGTATTTTAGTGATGCATAGACAGATAGTTGCATTGGTAGATACTCCATGTGGTCATGCTGTATTGAGTTTCAGCCATGCCCAGGTGTATAAAATCAAGCACAGAGCCATACAGTCTCCACAGACAAACACTGACAGTTGAATGGGTTGTACTGAAGAGTCATTGACTTGATGCGGGCAGAGGATGTCACAAGTCAGTTTGTGAAATCTTTGCCCAGCTAGTCCCGGTCAGCTGTAAGTGCTATTATTGTGACATGGAAGTGTCTAGAAGCAACAACTCAGCCACAAAGCAGTAGACACAGAAAACTCAGTGTAAAGTGTAAAGAGTAAGTGTCACCTATCTTCTGTTCCATCACTCACCACAGAGCTCCACAATGCCCAAAGCAATGTCGGCACAAGAACTGTCAGAGGCTTAACGAAACGGTCGTAATCAAACGTATGTGACTTCCTGTTGCTGGATATCCCATTTCAAAACCATAAGCATTAATTTAGAGATGGCCCCCATTAGTGGCTACTTGCCATGTCTTTTTGCAGCTCACTCGGGGACACTGGAACAGGAAAGAGCCCATAAGACTGCCAGAGAGTGAAGTGTGAATCATCACTCCAGAGAAGACCATTTCGGTAGCATTTTACAATAAATCTACCCTACAAAGGGTTTATAAATGATTTGTGATCAGGTTGTTAATTAGGTTGCAGACAGTTTATAAATCATTGCTAAGCAGTCACAAACAAGTTAAAACAGTTGTCATACATTGCTGCAGGCTCACTATTTGGTAAGATCTCAGATCTTGCTAGTTGTTGATATTATCTTGTCTCTTTCTCAGGCAGAACTGTCAGCTTTAAACCGCTACTATTAAAACAAAATAGTGAGCCTGTGCCAGTGTATGACAACTGTTATAACATGTTTATGGTTACTTATTTATCATTTATAAACTGTCTACGGCCTAGTTAACAACCTGATCATTCATAAACCCTTTCATAATGGCAGTCTTATTGTAAAGTGGTACCGAAATGGGTTTGCAAGAGGACGACTCTGGAGTGTTCTCTGGAGTGATGAATCACACTTATGGGCTGTTTAGGGAAGGCTCTTTCCTGTTCCAGTGTCCCTGAGTGAGCTCCATAAAGACATAGCAAGTAGCCACCAATGGGGGTCAACTCTAAATTAATGCTTATGGTTTTAGAATGGGATATCCAACGATGGGATGGTCACGTACATTTGATTGTATAGTGTGTATTGATGGATATATAAATAGATAAAAACACTGTATGTCCAAAATTATGAATACACCGCCAGATGCCACTCTTCCAGTGCTAGAGGGGGTTTATACTTCTCCAGCTAATGTTTAGCATTGGACATGGTGACTTTAGGTTTGTGCTGCTGCCCCATTCCATTGGCAGTACTTTTGGATGGACTTTTTGACCAACTGATTGACCTACATTGGCTACCCATGGCTGCCTAAAGTAAGTTCAAGACTCTCTTGCCTACAGTGTGACATCTGGGTCTGCACTCAACTACCTTAATCCTATCATTCAGACTTACGTTCCTACTCGCTCCCCTGCTCGTCCAAGGAACATCGTCTGGTTCTGCCACCCTTACACACAAGGCAAACCCAGTCCAGACTGGATTCATTCGTGGTTCTCCCTGGTGGAATGAGCTGCCTAGGCTGACTACAGCAGCAGAATCCTTCTCTAGCTTCAAAAACCTCCTGAAGACTCACCTGTTTAGAGAGCACCTCCTCTCCTAATGCAGTTTCTGTCATCTTGCACTACTTCTAAAAAAAAATTTTTAGCACTTAAAACTCTCCTCTGGTTCTCACACTGTCCTGAAACTTCAGTGTTTCCTTATATTGTTATAAGTTGCTTTGGATAAAATCGTCTGCCAGATGAATGTATTGTAATGTTTTTGCGTGCAGCTGAACGCCTGTGCCAGCAATGGGATCTTAACATAGTTGAATTGACTTTTGGACACATTAATAATGAAAAACACTGAAGAAAATGAATGCAACCACAACTAAGATATATCAGTGTTTATAACCTCCTCCTTAAGCCATGATGACCACATGACACTGCCCTTAACGCTTTCATATGATTTTTAATGATTTAAGCAACTGCTTTCTGCCTACTCCTCACTGCTGTCCAAAGATCCATCCGTAATGGGTGGTTGGATTTTTTTCACACATTCTCAAACTTGAATAAAGTGAATAAATTCAACGAATCTGTTGTAATATCCAGCCATTTATCATCCATCCAGCCATTTATCTTATCATATCTTTTTAAAGTGGACTTTCGCAAATTCCAATTCTGTCTAGTTTCCCACCTAACAGAAGGGCTCGATCCCTTCTAACACATTAAGAGTTGCAATATTTCAGTGTTTTATGCAAATCTGAGCAGTTCTTTTTGACCGCCAGTGTTTGTAATTTTTATCCTAAGCACATCCAAACAACGTTGTGTTTTTTTTTTTACCCAGTTTCAAAGTTTCAAGAAATGGTCCAGAATGACTTACAATAAAACAATGTTAGTAACTTGCATGAAAAGTTCAGAACCAGGTTTTCATTTTCCTGCGAAGTTGCTTTTTTTGGACGTGCAATGTTTAGTGCCGACAGTGACTTTATGTTTAGATCACTTTGAGGGTGTATACTATGAACATGATAGAGTGTGTGTGTGTGTGTGTTTGTTTTTCATTCTGTGTCTTTGTGTGGACGGTAATGAGCCTGAGCCTGAGCCTGAGCCTGAGCCTGCCAGCAGTGTAAGTTCCATACCCTCCCTAGAGCCTCACACTGGTTTTAGCGTGGGCCGGTTCCTCAGGCCTACCCATGCCAGATCCCAAACAGAGCGATAATCTGTGTGTGTGAAAGAGAAAGCGCGCCGGGTCTGACGTCAGTACTCCGCAGCAGAGAGGGACCAGAGGAAAGTAGCCAGAAATGGTGCAATTAAGGTGGGTGGGTGATGCTTGATTAAAAGATACTCTTGAAGAATGTGGTTAGGGGTCGTGCAAGCAAACATCTTACACATTTGGTTTTAATTATTTCCTCGAAAGAACATGCATACACTTCCAGCATCACCAGAAACAAAATCATTTAAACCAATAACTGACTACAGTTGAAAAATTATTTATTTTGGCCTTTCCCATTAAGGACAATAAAAGGTCTCAGTGCATGGTATTCGGTGTTATTTACTCAACACAGGCAGACACTTCCAATTAGTGAAATTATAGTGCTACTCATTAGAGTTCTACTTGCCAGAAAAAGATCATTCACCCAAAATATTTGCAGGCGTGTAAGTGCCTCATGTATTCAAAAACCTGCAATCATGAAAACAACTGAATTAAAGGGCTCATATCCAATATTTTCAAGCATTTTATTTCCCCCCTGAGGTCCACTTATGCCATTTGTGTGGATTTATTTGATAAAAAGGAGCAGCATGTAACTAATTTTTTATTACATTTTTATCCATTTGAAATTTTATTACTGTGCCTTTATTTAAAAAGAAGCCTGAATTGAAACACTCCTCATTGCTTCAGCTTGACTGGACAGGACAAAACAACTGTAACTGGTGGATATATGAAAATATGGTGTTGCAACATCATTGGCTGTTTTTGCAGCTAAACTGGCATAAATATGACTGCGGTTTGTGGAGTAAATGGTACTTAAACAGTAGGAGTCTTTTAAAGGGGAATTCCAACAATTTTTCATATTTTCTCTTTACTTAGATGTTCAAGGTTCTTTCAGTTTTTTCTCTAATGGTGGTGATGGGACCCAGGGGCCACATAGTCAATAAATAAGGTACAGTGGCCCCTTATAGTCTCACCACAGCACACTGTGTGAAATTCTCTGTATTTAACCCATTCATCAAGTGAAGCAGTGGGCAGCCACCAACAGGGGGCGCCTGGGGAGCAGTGTGTGGGGATGGTGCAAATAGCAGCCCAGGGATTCAGACCCACAAACTTCTGATTGCAGGGGCAACTCCCTAACCACTAGACCACCAGCTGCCCCAGGATGTGAAGCAAATATATTCGATTTACTACCCAAAACACCACCTGATTCAACTCAATAGAGGGCTGATAATGAGCTAATTAGTCGGATCAGGGATGCTGGGAACAGAAAAAGCACTTTGTCTGCCTCCACAACAGTTCCAGAATGGAGCATTTCACATCAAACCATCCAAATGGTATTACTATCTTAATCAATGAATCCTTTATTAATGGTGGAACTCTAAACATATCACCACCCACCTAAAGTATCCTGTGATTGAATTGTGTGAGGGACACTGTCCATTACTCTCACAGAGTTTTACTGCTGCATTTTCTACACACTTACTCAACTCAGATTTAGTAGAGGGTGTGGTAACAGTTGAGGAGTCGAGTCAGGTGTGTCAGAGAAGGGTGGAGACCTCAGTGAGCATGACTGTCTATTAACACCACGGCACAGTTAGTGAGTACAGTGAGTAAAGATCCATAAAAGAAGCAAAGGGTGAAGAAATGTTTGCAGGTTTACAAAGCTGATGTAAAAAAGCAAGCCATGTCGAGGACACTCTAAGTGAGCAGGGATCATCAGCCACTAAAAAGGTTGCATACTCCAACAGTAAAGAAAATATAAATAAAGAACTACAATGACATTTATTTTTTTACAAAAAAAGAACAGCAATATAAAATACATTTTCCTTAACATTCTGTCCATAATAATACAACAGTTATTGAAGAGCTAAAAGAGCATGTGGTGGGGGGGGAAAGAAACAATGGAGAGTTTATGGAGTTTGTGGGAGGCCCTAATCTTACCCTCAACAAAACAACACACATGCGTTCACTTTAACACACCTCCTCAACACTGAGTCATTCTTCAGTAATATTGTGTAAAGGGAACACATATACACAAGGTACAGCGCCTCCAACACACACACACACACACACACACACACACACACACACACACACACGATTCATTACCACAGCTTGCTCTCAATTCTAGAATGCAGAACAAGTGTCCAGATGGCTGGCAAATACAACCCCCCCATCTGCCCTTTCTCCAGAAAGGTAACACAAGCCATACACAGACCCATTTCCACTCACAGCTCGTATCAGAGCGGCTTAGTGAACTCACCAGGAGGGCTAATGTTACACGAAGAGTGACCCGGGACAGTGCACTGAGTCAACACTGAACCCTCATAAGCCTGTTAAACCAACCCAGAAGCAGCAGCTGCTGTTCAAAGTACCAACAAGAGAAGCCTGTCTATAAACACCACAAACTCCCCCATTCAGCAGAGTCCCATATAACTAACTGTCTGTGGATCAGGACATGCCCAGTCTGTCCAGTTTGAGGAGAGATAATTCGTGCTGCTATCACACTGGGCTTAAATTATCCAGCTCATTAAAAAAATACCCCCCCCCAATGCCACTTGAGAAAAACAAGTCAATGAATGGTGCCTTTTATGCCATATAAAAAAATTATCTTTGTGTGATGGCCTTATTGTTACATTATTTTCATTGTGAGCTTGATGTGTAGATAAGTAAACTATTCTCAGATTTCTGCAGTCCGTGTAACGCTCCCACCTGGAAGTGCAATGAGATGGAAACACAACAGGCAAGTGCACAAAAAGTTCACTCACAATGCCCTCCACATCTGCAAAGGACTTGAATCTCAGCAACAGTCTAAGAGTAGTTATTTGACAAAAGGAAATGTAGTTGTGTAGTTTGTAGAAGTGCTCTCAGTAGCCGTACTTGTCGTTAAGATGAGTCCGACCATCACCAGTCTGACCTGTTCAAACAAAGGAGGACAATGATCCGTCACTTCACTTTCATTTTTGAACAATGCTATCTGAATATATAATGGGCTGCCATGCTTTAATATAATAGAAGCAATCTTGGACTTGTATCCATGAACACATGTCAAACATTCGGGCCCTCAGCTGGAGGCAACACAAAAATGCTGAATGGAAACTCCTGAAGAATAACATGAATGTTCCTTGTTAGCAGATTGCTTAAACAACACTCATTATGGCTATTTGCAGTTTTACTGCACATGCCCTCGAATGTTAAACGCTTATCTTACCGTGGAGTGATGAAAGACCATATGGCTCATACAATGGTGTAATGAAAGCCATTACTTTCCCGGTTAGGTCAGCGTGATCATGGCCTAAATATACATTCCAAGCAAAAAGCTTCTGGCTGACTTTAATCCTTGATCACTAAGGAAGCAAGTCTTTTTCTCATAACTCAGTGGCTTTGAAGTGCCATTTCTATGGCCCTGTGCAAAAACAAAGGGTGAATACTCGTTTTCTCCAAACTAGCTCCCTATTACCCTCATCCAGATCTGGCCTGTTGGCTCAGTGCTAACCCTGCGAGAAAGAATTTCTGGGCTGGGCACAACATGTGTCAAAACAACATGTGAAAAGTCTTGAGATCAAAGAACAAAAATCCTTCCACTGAGTATGAATGAACTTAACCTCGTATAATGCTAAGGAACCTTGATTGTGAGGAGTCGTCGTCCTTGCCTCCCTTGCTAATTTATGCATTTGGTTTCCAGACCGTTAAAAAGAAAAACACTCTCTATCAACAGTCTAAAAAAGGGCTGCCTGTAGGACTTGACACAGTACCTGCTGGAGGCACCCACACACAGTAGTCAGGGTCGTCCTCTGGGTATTTCTTGGACACAGTGCTTGGAGGCTGTGGGAGAAAAAGTACTGTGATATAGCTCAGGAAAACACCATAGTTCATACAATTCATTCAGTCATACAAATAAACTGATGAACCACTTTATTATGTCCATGTACCTTGTATCTCCTCGTGATCACATTCAATTAAAGACTGTAGTTCATCTGACTCTCTGCATCATTTGTTAGCCACCTTTACCACGTTTATCAAATGGTAAGGACCCCCCAAAGGCCAACCAGTGAGCAGGTATTATTTTTGGTAAAAGCACAGTCACTGGAGGCATGCTGGTGTGTGTGTGTATGTTGAGAGAAAATCACCTATAGCAATGCTGTTGGAGTTCTGGAACAGTGCCACAGCTGAGAATAGTTTACCAACCAAAAATATCCTGCCAGAGTTCTGTGGTCAGAAACTGACGACTGATAAGCACCAAAGGAGGAGTAACAAAAACTATAAAATCAATAACTTTACATCCGCACTGACGATCAACAATTCAGACAAAGTGAACAGTGGGCAAACACCGCATACAGTAACACATCACTGCAATGTCAGTGTAGCCGCTTTGTCAAAAATTAAAGTTAAGGTTCACTTTATTGTCCCCAACAATTGTGTGCAAGTACATAGTGAGATTTTTAAAAAGTTCCTTTGTGATCACAGTGCATATAAAAATACCACAAAACAGCAATACTTGTCTAAAATGCAGACAGTGGATATTAGACATAAGACACAAGACATTAAACATTCCAATTACATTGTGTGTATGTGGATGTATTACAAAATAATTATTTACTACCCAATTATTTATCTGTTCACTGTTGGTCCTGTGCTGAGTATTAATTACTAGAGTAAAGGGGGCTAACAAGGGACACAGAGAAACAGATGGACTGCAGTGTATAACTGTAAACTATACAGTGCACTTGTGTTACATGAGCTTAATGAAAGCTATTTTATGTGACTTGAGAGTTTAAAACCTTAAAACAGACATTACTCCATTTCACCAAAATCTTGAAGGAACATTTCTGCTTGTAGAATGCAAGCTTGTAGGAGATCTTTCAAGCAGGGGTTCCTAATCCCAGTCTTAGAGACCAAACACTGTGTACATTTTTGTGCTTTCTCTCATCTTGCAAATCTGATTCAACTCATTAACTTCTCATTGTCAGTTAGTGAAAACAAAAATGTGCAGAGGATGGAGTCATCAGGGCTGGGACTGGAAAACCTCATTGTAAAGACTACAAAGAGGTTTCAAAGTGTGTTGATGAGATGTACAAATTACACTACATACCCTGCTTGGGCCAATCACCTTCTTCCCGGCCTTCTTCAGAGGCTGCGTGTCTTCATCTGGAAAGTTTAAAAGGGATTTAAGATGCTAATATTTCCTGTTGCTCAGAAATACGTTCCTTGATTAAAAAAAATTTTATACCCTGAGGTGAAGTGGAGCCTTCTTTGGGAGGAACAGATTTAGTCTTTTCCTTGATAGACTTCTTCACTGTTTGTTTCACAGGGTCTTTCATTTACACACACACACACACACACACACACACACACACACACACACACACACACACACACACAAACACACACACACACAC
>JBBIGA010000001.1:45988885-46013074 GCA_037576975.1 Alestes dentex | reverse complement strand
ACACAGACACACAGACACACAGACACACAGACACACAGACACACAGACACACAGACACACACACACACACACACACAATAAATTCATTGCTCACTTAAGTGCCATGAAACAAATAATGACGGTAAACAATGTCGGATTTAAAGTCCAGCACTGACACCCTGTGGTCAAAATGCAGAAGGTTAATCCTATTAAAGCTTATACACTAGTAAAGGCATTACATTAGGATTTGTAATACTGTAGTAATATAGCTGTATATTATAGTATATTGTCTATTTATGTTTATACAATACATACATACTGAAAATGAGTACATTTTCCTCTAAGGTGCACTGGAGAATAGTAGGCGTTGTACTTGAATAGCACCATTTTCACTATATTTTTGGTACATCATTAGTGTCACCACACAACACAAAATTCATAGTGCATTAAAACTACCCTGCATAGCTTATATTGCATATTAGATGTATATTGGTTTTGTTTATGCACTAACCTTGAATGCTCCGTGAACAGGTGTCTTCGTTCTGTTGGCTGGTGTCAGATTCGTCTTTGTTGCTCATGTCATTAGACTGATCAGCCACCATATCAACCTCAGTCACAGTTGTGCTTTCCTTCTTCTGTTCTTTAATCTCTGTTTCCACTTCACCTTGTTGTTCTCCCTCTTCTTCTTCTTCCTCCTCCTCCTCTTCCTCCTCCTCCTCTCCACCAGCAGGTAGCTCTTTCATGTTGAAAAGCTCAGAGGGCAAGTTTGGTCTCTTTGGAGGCAACTTCTATTTGTGGACACAAGAAAGTTCTCTTTTCTTTTTTTGTAAACCTTGGTTACTTCAGGTTTGACTGTATGTCAGCTGAAGACTATAAACAGAGCTACCAGCTTATCTGGCACACCCACATTCACTCATTTGCCAGGTTCACACCTACACATACAGATGGTCTTGTAGGTGTACAGTTCTACAGCTGAATATAGCTCATCTGTTGCTAAACAGTTTGTCTGTCATGGTCTATGACCACCAAAGGATCACAGCTATCATGTATCAAACAAACTGGCAACTCAAGATGCTCTCGATTAGAGTCGCCACAGCAGATCAACCTGGGTGGTGGTGGCCTAGTGAGTAAGATACTTGCCTCTGGACCAAGAGGTCATGCATTTGAATCCCACATTCAGCACACCACCACTGGGTCCCTGAGCAAGACTCTTAACCCCAAGCTGCTCCAGGGAGACTGCCCCATTTGATTAGGGAAGTCGCTTGGGAAAAAGCATCTGCTAGATGCCGTAAATGTAAATGTAAATTAACTGTCTCCATCTCCCTCTGTACTCTGCACCTTCCACTCTCACTCTAACTGCCTGCATGTCCTCCCTCACCACAGCCATAACCCTCCTACTAGGCCTTCCTTTCTTATTTCCTCTTCCCAGCCAGATACGTCTTCTCTGACTTTTCGTCCAAAAGGTCCAACTCGAGCCGCTCTAATAAACGCATTCCTGATCCTCCCCATCCTCGTCACTCCCAGTGCAAATCTTAACATTTTCAACTCTGCCACCTCCAGCTCTGCTTCCCATTATCAACCAAATCTTAACATTTTCAACCCTGGCAACTCAAGAGCACTTCGACAAATAGAGGAGAAGGAGAGGCAGCCTCACCCCAATAGTCCCAGTCTTCAGTTTGAATTTGCTGCCACCTTTCATTGCACCAAATAGAGGCAGGGCCAACTTCTTGGGCTTTTCTGACTCAGACTGGCTGGAACACATAAAAGAAAACAAGCCACAGATAAACATATATGGCCAATGATGAAACTCATACAACATGGCTGAAATGTTGAACAGTAAAAGAACAAGCTGGAGCTTCAACCACCACAACAACAACAACATCATCAGTAAATTTCTTACGTGCTCTGTAAAGAGGGAAGCTGGGTGGGTCTAGTCATTTCAACGAGTTTGCGAAGTCGCTGACTTTCCTTCTTCAGCTCAGCTACATGTAAGTGTAGCTTTTTCCGCTCCACTCCATCCAGAGCTGCCTGGCTGCGCACGGCACTCATAAATGCATCCAGTGGGTCTTCTGTGGATGAGCTAGAGCCTCCTGGCGAAGCAAATAAAAGGTTCCGCAAAGTTAGAAGAGGGATATATGTAATCAGCGCATTGGTTTAGCATATATGGCATTTTCAATAAAAAAAAAAGAATAGCAGCAAAATTTTAGTTATAGTACAAATAAGAACATCTTTTTTTTAAATTGTATTTCCTCATTTTTAGAGCAAGATGCCCCAATGCCTGGGTTAAGAAGCCCACAGGTGGATTATGAATGTGTAATTTATGCAACAAAAGTAGTTTGTGTTTAGGCCTCAGTTTTTATTTAACTGCATTTTTGAAATTGCTCATTCTCCCCAGGTTACACACAATAACACATACTATGAGTAATACAGTTCTCTTCAGCTTCTCACCTTTTCCAGCAGAACTAAGTTTCTTCTCTGTTTCAGCCACCTCTGTCTCCACTTTTGCAAGCTTAGCAACCTTAGAGGAGACATGCCATAATCATGTTAATGCACAATGGTGTAGAATATTTTTATACTGTCATTAGTTCTTCATAGCAATTTAACCTGACAAGCATTTCTGCACTGCAGCATAAGCCTAAAAGCCATGCAGCTTCTTTACCAGTGAGTCATAGGTATCAGGTTGTTCCTCAATCTTGCCAGCCTTCTTCATGCGCTCTTTTCTCTTCCTCTCCACAGTACCCGTCCGGTCCAGGAAGGAGTCATCATCGCTGTCATAATAGTCATCATCCTCCCAGTTTTTCTTTTTGCGCTTGCGGGAGACTAGTGAGAAAAAGGCAGAGACATGGATAAAAACCAACAGGAGCAAGAGGAGGACTGCAAAGATCTGAGCAAGAACTCAAAACTGGGGATAGTCAGGCTGAGATTAGTGGGGGACATTTTCTCCAATTCTACTGCACTGAGCCTAATCTTAAAAGCAAAGCACAGTCTCGTTTTGAGCATTCAGAAGTACAGGGGCAAACCAGATGCCAGCTAGTCACAAACCTGCTTCCTGCCTCAGCAGTCCTCGAGCCTCCAGCATGCGGCAGGCCTCCAAGCAGCACTGTATAGCAGCCTCCTTTTTCTTCCCTGAGTGTGTGACCTCAGCAATCAGCTGCCTGCCCATAGCATCGTCCACTGGCAACCTGAAATTAAAAGAATCAGAATCAGCCAATGCAGGTAGCAGTGTCTTCAGAATATTAAACACACATTCAAGATATATAAGTTACATATTGTTTACTTGATTCTGCAGAGCCAAGTGCC
The DNA here is from genome assembly GCA_037576975.1 of Alestes dentex. Classification (NCBI taxonomy): domain Eukaryota; kingdom Metazoa; phylum Chordata; class Actinopteri; order Characiformes; family Alestidae; genus Alestes; species Alestes dentex. Next base: position 46,009,795 of record JBBIGA010000001.1, on the reverse strand, counting down.
ATGGCCTTTTTCGTCATATTCAAACTCCAGCTCTTCTCCTGAAATCATACAAAGTCATATTCAAAAACCATTCATGATGCAGAATGTGTGACCTCACTTTGGGCTAAAGACCTAAACCATCACTGCGCACTACCTTCTCGATCATAGAATCCCTGCAGAGCCTTTTTAGGATCTTTCAAATAGGCTGCTTCCTGATCCTCTTGAAACTCTGTGGCAAATGGATTCTCCTCATTCTCATTTTCATCTGGGGCAGCCTCTTCTCCTGAAAGAGAAGGAGTTTATGAAGTCACACAAACCCTGATGAGATAAAGCATCACAGCAAAACCAAGCCTAAAGATCATCCTATGCTTACCCATTCCCCATGAGCAGCCAGTGTCTTCAGAAGAACTTCTTCCAGAAGATTCCTGCTCTACATTCTTATCATCACCATCATCATTATCCTCCTCCTCATCATCTAAGCTGTCCCCCATCATCCTCTTCTCCAGCTCTTCTCGCTGCTTCCTGGCCCGCTCTCTCAGCTCCGTCACCGTCAGCTCTGATTCTGCTTCCTCATCAGACTCAGGACCCTAAAAGCGAGCAAGTTCAGTGTGAACTGTAACCCTTTAATATCAAAATCATTCAGTTTCCCTTGGACCATATGTTTATTTTTTTCTAAGTCTAAACTCGATTAAAGAGCATGTGGAAATAGAATTTTATCACCTTATATTAAAATGAAGTCTTCAGGTCACGTTTTTTAATTTTTAACAAAACAATACAAAATACAAATTTGACTGAATAAAAGTATAGTACATAATCATTTGAAAGTGAAATGGCCCCTTATAGTCACGAGTGAACACACCACATCACAGCACACAGTGTGAACAATATGAAATTCTTTCTCTGTACCAAGTGACTGAGTGGGCAGCCACTGGAGCAGTGCCCAGGGAGCAGTGCGAGAGGTAGGTTCCTTCCTCAAGGGTACCTCAGTGGTGCTAACAGCAGTCCTGAGATCTGAACCCACAACCATCCAAACACAGGGAAAGCTCCCTAACCACCAGCCCACCAGCTGCCCCAACCAGTGAGTAGAAGTTCTGTGACATATTTACTCATACAGAATTAGTTGAACATGAACAGGATAACCCCACATCTAACACATTACTAACCTGCAGAATGAAGAGCCTGGTGCTCCCTCCGAATTTCAGCACATGTCCCACTTTCAGCCTAATGTACGTTTTGGGTGGAATCTTATTCTTGTTCACAAAGGTGCCATGAGTGCTGCCCAGATCGTAGGCGTAGAATCCTTCCTCTTCTCCCATCACCCCCTCCTCTCCTGCCAGGCCACGGTACTGCACCACAGCATGGTACCGGGATATGGAGGGGTGCTCCAGAGATACATCGCACACAGGTAATCGGCCCACCACGAAATAACTCTGAAGAGTCAGAGGAATGGTGTCCAGGATGGCTCCATTCTTGAGGAGCTCGAAGGAGTAGGGGACCCTGGTTACCCCAGCCCAGGGGGGCTCGGTGTATGGAAGGGGAGGGAATTTACCAGCTGGGGGCACCTTGGCAGAAGCTTTTACTTTACAATCTTGCTTGGGTTTTGAATGGGTGGGCTTTTCTCCAACAGGGGACTTCTCTGCTGCTGCAGGCTGCTCTGAAACATCACAGGGCGGCCGGGCAGGGTCTTTAGGGGGCCCCTGGTCTTCTGGATCGTGTCTCCGGGCTCCAGGTCCTTCTCCCTGCCCGGAGGAACTGCTCTCAGCCCGTTTTGCTTTCTCAGTCTCAGCCCCTGCATTACGCCTCCCCAAAACAGAGGGTGCTGCAAAAACCGCGGGTTTCTTAAAGGGATCCTGGGGTCCCTCTGAGTCCTTCTCTACCTCCTCTTTCATCTCCCGACCCTCCCTGTCTTCCTCCTCCAACATCTCCTGCTCCATCTCCTCTCGCATGCTCCCCTCCATGTCTGTTTTGGTGCACCCTTTTAAGCACTCCTACCTTTCTGTGTTAATTCAACACAACACAGGCACCCACAAACATCCTCGTCTTTAAATAACACCTCATATAAAATCCACGACGCTTCATCTATATAATCACAAAGGTCTGAATCTCTCAACTACTGTATTTTATTTCTGACTGAGAATCAAGTCACATTTTACACCCTTAAAGGAACTAATCACATTTTCTCGTGCAGCTACACGGAAATGTTTCAGCACTGTACTCGTTTGGTGCTGGTGAGCTAGAGAGGAGATTCGAAACATTTTATTTTAAATTTTTTTACAAAATTTATGAAGGTTTGGGACAAGGTACGTGTTGAGAAATGGCTGTACACTTTCTGTGATTTTTTTTAAGTGCGTGAGGTTGGACAGATGTCAGACTGAGTTGCGTTTGGGTGGTTTTATTGGAGGTTTGTGCAGAAGAAGCGATTCTGTTTTATACTGTTTATTTGGGTCATAAATTAGATTATTTCGGTTTTTATTGGAAATTTGTGCAGATCTGCAGGGATGAAATAATTCTGTTTTGTAATATTTTATTTATTTCGATTGTTCGGATGTGTGAGCAGATCTACCGAGACGACGTGATCCTATTTTTATTGTTTGTGTGTTTGTTTGTTTTTGTCATGAATTAGTTTAATTCGATTTTATTTGAGGTTTTAAGCAGATACGCTGATATGAAGTGATTCTGTTTTGTACTGTTTGTTAATTCGTTTGTTTCATACATTATTTTATCTAGATTTTTATTGGGAGGTTTGAGCATGTCTGCAGAGATGACGTGATTCTGTTTATTTGTTTTTATTTGTTTGTTTGGATCAGTAACTAGTTTATTACCCAAACTCATCAAAGAGCAGCACGCAGACCATATATTTTTTTTACTTAGTATAATCAGGTCCTTGCTGCACTTACAAGGCATAAAACGTATTTATTCTTTAATGTTAAGTGTGGTTTGAAGTGGTGAGATTAATGCTGAATCTCAAATGACTCTTTGCTCCCTACATAGTGAACTTACTACACTACTACACTATACTACATATGTAGTACATGGCTTTTACAGCCAAATAATGCACTTCATGTGCAATAGGAAGCTATATATTGCTAAAGAGTCTCAAATCCTGCTCCCTTTATGACGCCTTAGAAATGTCATGAAATAATGAGTAATATAATAACCCTGCACAGTATTTGCAATGACACAGGCAAGTCAGGTACTGTAAGAGTGGATCTCAGGTTTGATCCCTCTTCCCTACATAGTGCATTACAGTCTTCCCCTTTACCCTGCATAACAAAGCTGAAAGATATAAGCTCGGTGCTCTGTTAAAGTAAAAAACTACACCGTGTGTGATAAAATGTTTTTCTGAGTGCAATGTGGATATTGTCAGTACTTAAAGAATACTGACCAACTGTAAGTTCCATTACAATGATCACAATTTATCCTGTTCAGTTTTAATAGTGCAGTGTTGTGTGTGACCTGCTGAATAAAAATATTTTTATTTTTATATGAGTTTAACAATGCAATTCTCTTTACCAAAAAGTTGGTATATGAACCGGGACATGCCTTTAGTTTGCTTAGCCAAGTACTTAAAAGAAAAAGTTATTTTAAAAAAAGTTCTAAAGACATTTCTGTCCCTGATCTTTTGTAGATGCTGAACAGATGTGTTTTAGCAAGAAACACTTGTGACATAAATGTCTTTGCTTTTTGGCTTTAAAGGTTCTACCATTGTGTAACCATCATCTCCTGGAAGAATGATGCGCTACTGGGGTGAGCTCCCGGTTGCGTCAGCCCCTCCAGGCCGGAGCTCCTTTGATCTTCTGCAGCGGGAATTTCGGCAGGTAGAGATGCAAGATCCTCCCTTACACCAGCCATCAGCACCGAGGCCGCGGCCCACCACCATGCTGGACATCCCCTCAGAGCCCTGCAGCCTGACCATCCACACAGTGCAGCTCAGCCAGCATGCCCGACGCCTCCGCAGCCTCCTCAATGCAGCTCAAGTGGGTCAGCAGCCTCCAGCAGCTTTGTCTGATGCTCAGGGCCTTCTCAGATCAGAAGATGGGGACTCACTGCCTCCGAGGCCGGTCACTCCAGCAGCACCGGATGACCTGCTGCCCCTGGATAGCAAAGCTCCCTGTGAACCCTTCCAGCTGCGGCACAGTGACCCAGAGAGTGACTTCTACAAGTGAGTGAAAATCAAATATATGTTGTCAGTAAATTCCAAAAAATAATGAGAATATATAGTAATATAACGTCAGTTTCTTTTTTGGTACCTCATGCACACGATGTCTCATTTCATCAGTAATCTTATGGTGGTCTTACAGTTGTCTAGGCTATTTGCATAGACTTTGGTAAATAGTTTGACTTTTTGAATTAATTTTCCATTAGTTTGAATGAGTCTCTACAGACATTTACAGTTCATTCTCATTTCCGCCACAGAGGTGAAGGAGAGCCTGTAACAGAGCTGAGCTGGCCCTCCTGCCGTCAGCTCCTCTACCAATCAGTTGCTACAGTGTTAGCCCACGCTGGCTTTGAGTCTGCGAATGAGAGTGTGCTGGAGACCCTGACTGACCTTGTTCATGAGCACTACCTGAGGCTGACACGACTCCTTCGTGTGGCTGTGGACCGCGAGGCTCGTCTAGGCTCCACCCCTTTTCCTGATGTGATGGAGCAGGTCTTCCATGAGGTGGGCATCGGCAGCGTCCTCGCCCTGCAGCGCTTCTGGCAGGTCCGCATCAAAGACTACCACAGCTACATGCTCCAGGTGAGGTGCATTGTTCATTAGGTGCTTGCCTTATTTATTGTTAAATAAAAAATGCCCTCTACTTTATTGATATGAAGAGTGTAAATAGTGACTGGGTAGCTTTCTTTTTTGAACAGTTGTTAAAAGGCACATGTTAAAATCAGAAAGGTTTAAGCCAGGGCAAAGCCAATCAGGAACTGTTTTGTCATACTACTGGTCCCTTTTGGATCACAGTGGAGGAGACAAATCACGCAAAATAAATCCAGAATGTAAACCTTTTTTTATTCCAGTAAGCAGTAACATGGTGCCAGTGGCTACAGGGCCCATTTATCATGACATTGTGATACAATATAATGGACATCTGACATAGTCAAATCATGTTTAAAAATTGAACTTAAAAATTCTGCCCAGACTACAGTGATATGTAATATTTTAATGATTATTACGTCAGCGCTACAATGGTGTTGAACAGGTGCAGATTACTGACTGAGTGGGGCATTTACTGAACAGTAAAATAGTCCAATCACGTTTTGTGCTTTAGGTCAGTAAAGAGCTGTCAGAGGAGTATGAGAGATTGGTAAACCCAGAGAAAGCTCTGGAAGACTCAAAACCACTGAAGGTTAAAGAAGAACCCATGAGTGACATTGCCTTTCCTCTGAGTGAGGAGCTGGAGGCAGACCTGACCTCAGGTGACCAGGCCCTGCCCATCGGGGTTCTGGGTACGTCAAGTGAAAGACTTACAGGAGGTCTGGAGGAGGGACACTCGCCTCACACCTCAGGTACTCATTCAATTCAATGTTATTTGTGATGGAGTTACGAATTACGTACCCATAACAAGCCTCTGTGTTTTAAAGTATGAAATGTATACTGCTGATAAGTATCTATGGTGTATTGCTTTTGAGTCACTTTCAGTTTCCTTTGTGAAACATTGGTTTGTAGTTGAGGAAGCAAACTGCACTATGTAGATATCAAAAACATGGAGGAAATGTTGCTCTTTGATCAGATTGTGCCACGGTATTGTTTCTGAACAGGACAAACAGGAAACACCTCCCCGCTGTGGCACCTGCCACAGGTGAAGATGGAGCCGCAGGACGGAGAGGAGGGCCAGGTGTCGGGTCACGGGGTTCTGGGCAGCGACGTGTTTGAGGAGGGACCGATGTCCACCATGAGTGAGTCAGGCATGGCTCCATCACCAGGCGGCTCGGACGGCAGCTATGGCTCCCACTCTCCAGACTCACTGATGGGCACCTCCCCTTTCAACCAGCGGCCTAAGAAACGCATGAGGAAAGTATGATTGTGTATAGAAGGACAAGCGGAGCGTCTGTGTTTCCGGTGATGAGCGATGAACGTTTCCTTTGTTCTCTTTTGTTTTGGTCCAGGAGACAGTGGGTGGAATATGTGTGTGGGAGACTGTGTTTAACTGACACTGAGAGAAAGAGAAAGCAAGCATTCCCTTGCAAACGGTTGCTGGTCACTGTTTTCCCCACTTACCGTGTTGGGCAATTACTTGTTTGGCGTGGTAAAATTAGCATCTGTTTATTGTAACGGAACGATCCAGGAATCACAACGTGGGGGTAATTACAGCCTGATGTCTGCTTCAGAATGCAAAGGGATGTCAATCAAGGGATAATGGCAAATTAATTACAGCGTGCATAAATTTACATATTAAGTAAGCAGGGCTTTTTGGTAGCTGTTAGCACATTTTCAGTTGTCACAGTGGATACAGACCATGGTCCCCAGGCTACCTGTGCAAAAAAAAAAAAAAATGCACTGAGATCAAATAAAAAGCGAATTTAGCCGACCCAATTACATGCAACATCATCAAAGTTCAGTTAGGAAAGAAAATTATTTTTTTCCCCCAAATTAATCTGATGTTAGCTTTTCATTGTAACCCCAAAGGCTTACAAAATCAAGTAAATGTCTGTATTACTTAAAGGCTATTTTCGACAAATCATATGAGACAAATCATATTCGTCCATTCTCACTCCGCTGTCAGATTTTGAATAGTAAAGGAGAAGCTACCAAGTTCCTGGTTAATTTTCACAACTGAGCACTGAACCGAAGCCTGGTGTAGTTATCTACTAACTTTGTATTAGTTTTATCTGTGTGGGCTATGCTGATAATGTGTCAATTTTGAAGTTATGTTTGTATGTAAATCATCTTTTTCAGAGTAAAAGGTCTTTTACAAGCCTATGGTATTGCCACTGAAGTGTATTGCTATGTAATCAACACCAGTCCCTTGCTTGCAGATCTCAAAACCTGTATAAAGTTGCTTTACTTTGCAGCAGAAAAATACAAATAGTTTTAATTTGTACACAATCAATGAATAGGGCCATAAAGCACCTCTAGTCAAAGTGTACATTTTGTTAATTGCCTTAAAGAAACCAGCTAAATTAAACATGACATATTTCTGCACATACTAATGCAGTTATTTATTTCCAGAGTTTAACATATTGGAGGAAAAAATAAAACATAAAATGCTGCGCCTGCATAAGTTTTGGCATCCTTTGAGTCTGCTTAGCAAGACCCCTGTGATTTCAGATATTGGCTTCCAAACCTTTCCTTGCAGAATGCTTCTAATTCAGGAATTCATCTAATTCAATCTGCTTGCATTTTTCAAGAATATTCAAATCTGGGAACATGTATGGCAATATAAAGAGTCTAAACGCTCATTTCTTGAAGTAGTTTAAGGTTTATTTACATGTATGTTTTGGATCATTTTTGTCTCCGCTTCTTCACCAACTGTAAGAGATCTTGCAGGATGGGTGAATAGTAAGTTGCCCCACATCGTTTCTGAGCCACGAACTGCAACACAACCCCGGCACATAATAGACCCACTATCATGCTTAACAGTTGGCAAGGAGTTGTTTTATTAAAACAATTGTTCTGACTTTTCTCCAGACGTAGCTTTGGTGACGGAGACAGTTGCATCTTAGTTTCATCAGAAACAAAAGTGCTTGTTTCCCAGCCCTTGATTTCAATATGCTGCTGTTTTATCTGTGTTGTGTTTCATGCTTCAGACATTGACGTTTGTGATAAGATCACAAGATGTTCACCTTCTGATGACCCTTTCATGTGGATGATGCTGCAACCTCACTACACAGTGGACCTGCGCATCACTATTCCTGTGCCAACCAAATCTTCCTGCAGGTGCTTGGCCGCAATTTCATACCTGATCAGTCTACACACATATTTTCAGATCTCACTAACTTTCGATTCCTCTAATTCCAGTTCTCAACAAATTACATCTTAGTCGGTGATGATTCCAAGCAGGGGGTGTTGAGATCTGTTTTATAGTCTTCTCTTGCTTTGGAGTACTAATTATCTTTAGTTTCAGATCTTCAGTCAGCTGCTTAGATCAGCCCATGGCTGTTGAGTGTAAGCACAACACCCTGAGGAGTTTGGAGAGTCACTTAATTTTCTCTACCTGACTTGAATTAAGGCCTATTGAGTCAAAGACTGAGACCCTACTAAAAAGGAATAGTGGATCAACTAAAAACGTGACCAGACTTTTGCACATGCCATTTTATTTATTTATTTTCAGTATATGCAAACAAATGGTAACCGTGCAGTACATAATGTTTGCAAAAATGGGTCATATTTAATGTTTTGCTTGCAGATGCAGTGAAGTCTTTTACTGCAGATAAATGGACAAAACCAGGGTTGACTGGGATTACCAACGTGTGAATATCTTAAAAGTAAATGGTTAACTGGGTGTTAGCCACAGCTTGTCAGTCAAGATGGCATTATTAATAGGCATTCTGTCCCCATAGTAGTTTTGGAATCACAATTGTCTAAGGAGTCTTAAGGCTGCATATTATTAAGACCACTTGATCACAAAGATGGAGTAGTTAGGTTTCCCTTTACACTGACTGTAGTGAATGAGCCAAGACATACATACATTATATGGACAAAAGTATTGGGACATCTGACCCTTACACCAGACACATTGCATTCAAATACATAGCCTTTAATATTGAGTTGACCCCCTTTGCAGCTATAACAGCTTCCACACTTCTTTTAAGGCTTTCCACAAGATTTTGGAGTTTCTGTGGGAATTTGTGCCCATTCACTCCGTAGAGCATTTATGAGGTCAGGCACTGATATTGAAAGAAGAAGGCCTGGTTCACAATCTCCATTCCAGTTCATTCCAAAGGTGTTGCATGGAGTTGGGGTCAGGGCTCTGTGTGGGCCAGTCAAGTTCTTCCACCCCAAACTCATCCAACCACGCATTTATGGAGCTTGCTTTGTGCACTGGGTCACAGTCATGCTGGAATAGAAAAGGTTCTTCCCCAAACTGTGTCCACAAAGTTGGAAGCCTGCCATTGTCCATAATGTCTTGGTATTCTTAAGTATTAAGATTGTCCTTCACTGGAAGACAGGGGCCTAGCCCAAACCCTGAAAAACGGGTGCGTCCCAATACTTTTGTCCATATAGTATATCTGTAGTCTGAAGTTCACTTCTTTAGTTTTGCACTAGAACTCCAAGGCTAATGAGGCTGATTAATAGAAGAATAGAGCAAACTGCATCCTGAAATCATGATGCTCATAGTGAATAGTCTCAAATGGACTTGCTTTCACGCGTACAAAGTCTTGGCCGTTGTCCGGGAAACAAGAAGTAGTGGGACCAGAGCGTTAAGTTATGGTTCCGGCGTCCATTAATTAAAATTTAAAATGGCTGTACATTTCCTTTCTTGTAGCATGGCTCAAGTGCACTTCATGCACTCTCCGCTCTGTAGACATCTTCATACTGTAAGTAGCCCCACATTGCTCTTCCCTGTCAGTGCTGCCCTGAGTTCAAACCACTCCTGCTGGTGAAAAGGATTTTAGAGATTTTAGACAGTTGCACATTTGAGTGTGTATTCAGAGTATTAATATAACTCACAGCGCCTGTCTAGTAGCCCGCGGTGCTTCCCTCTGCAGCCAGACTGAGCTGTCAGCCATGGCCTAAGTGCCCCCGCTCTTAACAGGCCTCAATGAAAATTTTGTCTTATTTTTTCTCTTAAATAAAATGTGGGCAGCATTCATTCATTCATTCAGATTGCAGTAACACCAGGGGGCAGTGTTGTGCCTCACTGGGGCACCTGCATGTTGAGTAAGTTTCTTGGTTCTGCCTGTCTGTATTGAACCTTCCGCCTTTTGAACAAGCTGCAATTCTGTTTGAACGGGCGGACAAATCCATTGTGCGTGTCTCCAATGGCATCTGTGATTTCGTTGCTCTTCTTTCAATAAAACAAAAACATGTTCGGCGCTCGGTGAGATAATTATCCCCAAGAGGCAGCAAAAATACCTGTATCTTTGTGCGCAGACTAACTCAAAGTAATTCCTGTTTCAAAGGAAACAAGGCCAATTTTCAGGCTTGTAGAAGATGCCGCTGACAAACAGGCGAATATTCGGCATTTTTTCTGCCAAACAATTGTTTTAGCCTTACATTCAATAAAAACGTCCTGTTTCTTATGTCGTTTCTATGGGCAAGCACACATTCGCAGTGACGAGTGTGAAATTTGTTCCGTCGATAACATTATGCTTAAATCACCCTTGCTTTGGTAAACTGGAGCTATTCAAATGACATGTTTTGCTCATAAAATAAAATAAGCATCCACCAGAGAACATATCTCTGCATGTTTGAATGTACAGTCAGAGGTTATTTGTGTAAATTAACTTAAAAAATAACAAAACACATAATTTGGTGCAACATTTTAGCGCATCTAATTTTTTTTTGCTTTTTTCCAGCAGGTTAACCATCAAATCAGTTGAAATGTGTGACAAAATTTGCAGAAAACTGTCACATTTATCTACTTAATCAGTGGAATATAATTTGACCATGGGTTCTGAAAACTTTGCTTACAACTGAATGTTAAAATGCTAAAACTAAAGGCTTCTCTGGAGCCTTAGAAGGACCTTCTTTAATTTGAACCACTCAATTTGAAAAACCTCTTAAAGCTTAAAGAACCCATGTTATATGAAGGTTCAGCACCTGTTAAAGGTTTTATCTAGAACCGTATGTCTCAGCATAGGCCCTTTAGAGAACCTTACAGGAGGAACCATATTCAGGTTAGGTTTCCACAGGAGGAACCATATTCAGGTTAGGTTTCCAGTGATCTTTGTGGTGCCTTTACATGGTATGAGTGATTCACAGTTTTGGCTCCTGATTCTTGTTTTGCTAAAAGAAAATACTGAATTTACCAAAATGTATATAATCAACATTCCTGTCTACATGCTTTGCTTTCGTTTCTGCATGGATTGAAAGCTCATTCTCCCTTTACACCCTCCAGGTGTCTTGCAGATGTGGAAACTAATGAAGCAGCTCTATACAACTTGAGGTTTAGTAGTAATTAGGTAAACAGTAAAAAAATACATGAATTCCATCCTGAAAAGCACTCCTTTTTTGGTTTGGTGAAAAAGGAGTGAAATCCAGCTGTAGACAACTGAAGACAAAGCCACACGAGTATAAAACCAGAACCTCATAGATGCAAGTGCATCACGATCTCCCTGTCTTGTCACTTGTGGAAGTGAGTTACAGGATGAAATGCTGTGTTGAGAGAGATTCGTCTCAGTATGCTTTTCATTGTGGGAAAAAAAAATCAGTTTTTGAGAGTCTCTGTGTTATGCCTGAAGCCCAATATCATGAACCTTAGACTTTCTGAGACATCTGTAACATCTGCCACTTTTTGTTGTTCTCGGATATCTTTGGATTTCAAGTTGTTTACAGACTGCTCTGTGCGTTTAATGCTTTCTCTGAGAGCTTGAATGACCTGGACTCAACACTAAGGTTGTTTTCACACCTTGTACTCTTGCTAAAGAGTTTTTGTTTTAATGCAAACTTTTCATTTAGTTGGGATGGTGAAACATTGCAATGGCTAAAATGCCAAAAACATATATGGGGGTTCACTTAGTGGTCAGAAAGTGGATGTGGAGGAAATTCAAGCTGTTATTTTCACATTAGAGCCAATTAATTACCATTTTAACTTTCACTAGGCCATATTCACTGTATAAAATCAGTACCTTACTTGATCTCTGTTTCTTCATGATTGAATGGTTTGTCATTCTGAATTTAACCAATAAGGTCACTGGCCAAATAGGCATTTCATGTGACAAAATCAATATCGCTTTACTGTTATTTTATTTGAGCAGCACGGTGGTGCAGTGGTTAGTGCTGTCACTTCACAGAGAAGATTCAGTTCCTAGCCAAGATGAGCAGGGTGCTTTCTGTGTGGAGATTGCATGTTCTCCATGTATTTCCCACAGCCCAAACATGTATGTCATGTGAATTGGAGATGCTAAATTGGCCCTACGTGTAAATGTGTGCCTGAGTGTGTTTGTGTGTCTCTACCTTGTGCCATATGAGTGCTGGGATAGGCACCATTCCACCCCAAGTGGCTCAGAAAAATGAAGGAATATTATTAAATTGCGTGTTCCTTGTTATCAGCAGCAGTTTGCACGGTGAGAAAGATAAATGTCTGTCAAAAGTCAGATGTATAAGGAACATTATGTCAAAAAGGGTCAAATGTTGCTGAAAGGAAACAGACGTGCCTTGCTCTGAAAGTATGCTCTGATGTTAAATTCTCACTTTTGGTGCATGTCATCACACCATTCCCTTAAACCAGGGTTCACCTCGAAATAGACAGAGACCCGTTATTTTAGAGAAAGTGGCTCCTTACAGTCACGTGTTGGCACACCACAGCACGCAGAGTGAACAATGTGAAATTATTTTCTGCATTTAACCCACTCACCAAGTGAAGCAGGGGAGCTGCCACCAACAAGGGGCGCCTGGGGAGCAGTGTATGGGAACGCTACCTTGCTCAAGGGAACCTTATCACTTTCAGTCCTCGGATTCAAACCCACAACCTCCTGATTGCAGGGGCAACTCCATTAGGCCACCAGTTCCTTTGTTTAGTGCATGGAGTGTTCATACCTGTCAGAATGGACCAAACAAACAAAGTATGAAAGTGCCCTAAGTATGTGTACAGACTTGCCTGGTTTGGTTTGTTTGAGCAAGTGTAAACACTGTGATATGAACTGAATAGACAAACCTCTTCCTATTCCAAACGAACTCTGGTGGCCTAGTTACTCAAATTAAAAACTAGTTAGGCCGTGCATGCAGGACAATAACCTGGGTGCTCCATGAGAGGCCCAACAATGGCATAAAGTCAGTGGGATCAATGTATAATTTATGTCTGGGTTCATGAGCTATAAATTGGTAATTGGTCATTTTTAATTGAAATTCGAGACCGAGGCACAATCAAAGCCGTTGTAAAATATTCAATAAACACACATCTGACCACACACACTAATTATATTATGTGTTAATGCTGCAGGGTTTCTCCCTTTTGCAAAAGTTGGGAGTGCCGTGTTTTACAGGAATTTACATCTTGCAAAACTACAATAACACACTCATGGCTAATTGCTGTAGTAATTGCTGTCATACAACAGATAAGACATGCAAAACCCTTGTGAACCCAGATAATTATCCCTAAGCATAGTTTAACTACTGCTGTTGTCTTGCTTTATTTATGGAGGTGAAATAGCAAGTTTGGCTACATCTGTTTCCACACTTTTGCTGTTAGGTTTAGTGCATTTTGAAGATGACACTGCCTGCATTCAGACGGCTGTGACCTAAATCAGATTTACCTTCCCCAAGTTGTAATTTTTTAGAATTGTTAACGTTATCTTTTTAGAGACCTATGTTTGATATCGTGTTGAGCAGGTGATGCTCCTCAACTGATCCGAAAGTGTGAAAGAACACAGCACACTCATCCAGCAAACACTCTTGTCCTCTGTCTTCCCTTAAAATAAATAGACTCCTTTAACTTGATATTAAAAAAAATGTTAAATAACCATTATTTAAACTTGGAAAACAGCATACACTAAAACAACCACATTGAATGTTTACAGAAAAGAGCAAAAAATTTTAAGTGTTGAAACAGATAGAAGATCCTCAGTTTATTTTCATGAGGAAGAATACAAGCAAAGGGGTGTATATCCTATATCTATGGCGGAAACTCCGCTCCAAAAGTTTATATACATGCCTGATAAAGACAGTTAATGTGGGGAAAACTCCATTTTGCTTCTCTCTCTCTCTCTCTCTCTCTCTCTCTCTCTCTCTCTCTCTCTCTCTCTCTCTCTCTCTCTCTCTCTCTCTCTCTCAATACCTTGCAATACCTTGCTTATTTGTTTACATTGGCCACAGTGATTCTCCATAGTAAAGTGAAGTGTGTCCATAGTAACATGTGCTGGGCATTTAAGAGATTAAAAGAATGTTATGCTACTTCCCAGATACCAGTGCATATTCTTTGCACATCCAAAACTATGATTAGACTGTTTCTTTGAAAGTAGCTTGTTTATAACACTTAAAATGCAGGAGATTTCAAATGAAATGAAATTTCGCTTCAAATCGCTGCCTGCTTTCGAAAAATAATATATTATTATCACCTTTTTGATTTCAGTGACTTGGAATCGATACTAATAAACAGGGCAGTGTATGAACCAAAAAGGGGGAAGAATTTGTTAACAGACACGTATAAGAGAGAAGTGTTTCCAATTGAAGAGGAGGTTAAGATTGGTTTGACTCGTTGCAGAAAAATTGGCCTTGCATAAGATTGTTATTGAGATCATAATTGGATTGAAATTTAGTGCTGTGTAAAAAAATAGGATTAAAGTTTCTCAGGCTTTTAATATAATGGGGCAGGTGAGAGATGAATTACAAAAATGCATGCCTGATAATTCTAACTTGAAAACAAGACTTAATGAATTAGGGTCCTTGAAAATGAATAGGAGCTGTCAGGCTGAAAATGAATATATTCAGAGTACTGAATGTTATTCAGTGTAATGAGAGGCAAGAAACATGACGCATGAATGGTTATTTTCCTCTCATGGTCATCACTCATTCTAGAAGAATGAGTCACTGCAAAAAATAACAGCATAATTTAGAAACCAGGACTGGCTGCTTCATGTCTTACTGGAGTTGTGGGCAAAAGTACATTTGCTAAAGTGAGTGTGCAGTGTTTTTGGACCTGTACACAGTTGCTGATATGTACAAGAAATAAGGCATAGGAACCCATTGATTAAGAACAGGCTGATGCCAGTTTCTGAAGCCTGACACTGTGGCCTTAAATCTGGCAAAACTGAAATGTGGTGGGTGTAACACGTAAGCATGGATCATGCAGTAATTTCTTTTCTTTTTGTCCTCAGTCTGATGTCTTTCCAGAAGGATGTCATGTGAAGCTGGATGAGGGCTGTGATGGAAACAGCATGTGGCGTACAAATTCAGCCCTTGGTTGTGTAGCAGCCAGAACAAACAGTGCATTCTATTAACCCTTAGAGGACTATGATTACAAATATTTGATTGGAACCTTAGAGAACAGAGAGTTCTGTATGTTCATGCAACACTGAGCATCAGGAACATTGTTCCAGCTAACAATGAAGTTCTAGAGCATTAATATCAGAATCAGAAAACTTTTTTGATCACGGAGGAAATTGCTTATGTTATGACGGCACAGAGACACAGGGACCAAAACATAAATCCAATATAAACTCTGCAGAAAATCCTCAGTATGAAAAACACTATGCTGTACACACAAATGCTGGGTATAAATACTATAGTAACCTACAGTTAAATGAATTATGAACAATTGAAAGTCCATTTCGAAGTGAGAGCTCTTTTTCAATTCAGTCTATAATTCTATAATTGAATAGTGCATAGTTTTCATGAGAAAATTCTTAACAGAACTTTCAGAGAACAATACATTTTCTTTTGAATAAACCTTTCATTGATTTCAGTGACTCATGATTGAGTCACTGAGTAATGTTTGCATTTTTTTTTTCACTTGTGATGGATGAATAAACCTCTCAGTATTTTGTTTTTATCAAAAGTCAGCGTACTCTGACAAACAAATGGACTAACATTCTTAGCTATGTCAAAATGGACACTTTCTAGTTCCCCGGTTGGTCACAAGGCCAACTACCTATGCTAATCAGCTTGCTCCATAAAAAAGCACTGCCAATAGAATGGGATGCTCTCGAGCAGTTAAACATGTGACCTTAAGACCACCACACCATGCCCAGTGCCTAGTGTTGAGTAGAGCAATGTGAAGCCCCCCAGCATTTGTCTGTGAAGCACTGAAGCTGTGTTCTCTGGACTGATGACGTGCCGTCAAATACTTTTACATGTTAGTGTTTGGAGACATTCAAAACTATCATCCAACAGTACATGACCTGGCTCTCAATGGCCAAATGCATCAAATCCTCCCAACAATAGTCCGAAATGTAGTGTAAAGTTTTCCCACAAGTGTAGAGGCTGTTAATGCTGCAAAGGGTGTACACAATCCCTATTGTACATAAACTCTTGGGTTTAGAAGAAATGTTGGTGGAAAAGGTGTCTACAAATTGTTTGACATACAACGTATTCCCTATATTATATAGTTGTACTTGTACATATGTGTTTCAGCACCCCTGGTTGAATGACTTTTGAACGGATTTAGCATATTATATTGAATTTAACATATTATAAAAAATAAAGCAAACAGAGAGGAGGGTTAAACCTTTTTCTTTGTTCTTGGAGTAGGTCATGGTCTACTGTTGATGTTTGTTCTGTAGCATTGTCTGATTGTATTATCCAGCCAGTAGGTCTTTTTTTTTCTTGGTTTGCCAGATTTTATCCTGACTTTAGTAGTTAACTTAATTATAAGCATTTAGAGTGTTCAGACATCATATGTACTCTTAGGAAACGTTATTAGTCTTGCCAATATGTGCTTAAAAGGAAATGAAGCTTCTTGACTGTTTAGGTATGACTGGCCTCTGACATGAGACTGCTCGGCTCTTCTGCTGTATCTGCCTCATTATGGTATAGCACAGTCATTGCCAGATGCTTTAATTGTTCTCACTGATAATTAAGTAACAGGCAGTATGAGATTGAGTAAAGTCATTATCTGCTTTAGCCTCTCAGGAGCCACCTAGAAAAACTCTGAATTCAATACCTCACCCATTATGCATGGCTAATTAAGAAATAACTCTGGAGAGAATTGGGACCCTTTTTCTTTCCTGCAGAGCCGAGGCTGGCCCCAAGCTGCGAGCCTTGGTGGTGGAGCAGCAGGGGTGTTTGATCCAGCTGTTTACAGGGACAGGGGATGAATAGGCAGCCTCTCAACAACAGCCGGGAAACTTAAAGAAAGCTTACGCTCTCCCGTCGCCATGGTTACTGCTCGGCCACTCTTAGATGTACAGAACTGCACTGAGACCAAAGTCGCCAGGACAGAATGATTGGGAGGGATGATGGCAAGGACAATGTTACACATGAGTAGCGCTTATCAAAGCTCCTCCAAATGGACAAGCAAGACTGCTCACTCTGATGGACGGGTGAGGCTGCAGCAACCTCTTTGCTGTATATGTGTGTGTGTGAGATATATCTTGCTATTCGTAGCCTGTAATTGTCAAATGTACACTAAACATATTGAGCAATTTGGATGGAAAGTTTTTTTATTTTTATTTGTAGTTTATGGTGCTCTTCTGTATCATGAACAAATGTTTTCCATTACAAACAAAGCGACCCATACCTGAGTTGTACCTGTGCTGTCATGGCCCTGCTTGATGGCAGGACTGAAAGTGGGCTGCATCACTGCTTTTTAAAGTTGTCATCACAACATTGAAAGAGGCCATTGTTTTTTTTTTTTTTTACTGTCCGCAGTGGAAGTTTTCTATGACACTTACAAATTTATCTTTAACACTTTAACACAGAAAGGCGAAGGTGTACCAGGACATCGCTAACAAGTTAGCCGGTTTAGGCTTTCATCGCATGGCTAAAGAATGCCGAGAGCTTTTTAAAAAGAAATGATACTATGAATAATAAAAGACCACATAACAAATATGGCTCTGACAGAAAAAACTTTCCGCTGTCATCACTGAGTGTCATACCTTGAGCAAGGTACCGTCCCCACACACTGCTCCCCGGGCGCCCCTTGTTGGTGGCATCCCAGGGTTTCACTTGGTGAATGGGTTAAATACAGAGAAAGAATTTCACATTGTTCGCACTGTGTGCTGTGCTATGGTGCGTTCACATGTGACTATAAGGGGCCACTTTACTTACCTTTCGCTGTTTTGATTGGAGAGTTGGGTGAAGTCTCTGAGTGCGACCTGAAGTTTTAATAAGTTTTAAAAGATTGTGATCTGTAAATTACTAAAACTTCAGGTAGATTAATTCTGCTAAATTAACTACTGTGCTTCATTCTGTTCATTAGGGTTTTCTTCAATGACAGACTTGTTTGAGACCGCGTGGAACCCGATGCAGCTGTGAGCTGGGGATAGTTGTCTTTCGGTGTCTCAAAAGAAATGTTCTGTTGCAAAAAAAGAGTGTGTTTCTTGTGGTTTTTCAGTCCAGCTGCAACAGACTTACTGCAGAGCTGATAGAATAGAAAGCATGTGGTGATTTGCCGTGCACAGTATGGAGTTCCACAGCATGGGCTGGTTGGAAGTAATTGCCTAATACCTGGTGTTAACTCAGAATGCCTTGTGTGTTACTCTTACAATTAAGGATTCAAAGCCTTCGCAAGACAGTGGATCCTTTCGATAAATGTAATGGAAAGGATTTTTGCGAAGAAAGCTCTTCCTGTTAATATGACCTTTTCCAGACAAGTCTCAGAATGGAGCCTTCTCAGCATGTGCGCTGTCTCACACGCTCAAGATGCCTCTCCAGATGGAGAGATCCTTAATGCTGAGCCCTTTCATTACAGAAAAAATATCACATTTCAACTTTCAACTAGCACAAAAGCTTCGGCTCCAGGATAAATGTCGCCTTGGCTGGTGAGAGCTGTCTATTGCTTCCCATGGCTTTATTAAATGCTATTAAGTTGATAAAAACTAGAAAAGCTCTTATGCTCACAAGTGTTTCTGCGAATTGGGTCATCATATTTATACAAGAGTGTCAGCTTTTGAATATATAGTAGTCCATACGTGTAAATGAAACTGGTGCAACTGGCTGTTTTGAATTCATTGTTTTTGTAATGACACGCATTTAACCCCTTCCCCTGGCACTGAATTCATAAGAGGATTGTTTGTCTTTTGTTAATTCCACTGAAACGTCACAGAACATGCACTGTAATAATGTTTCGGGAGCAAAGTGGCTGCAGTTTTTGGCTCCTAGCGCTGCAATTGCTTAACAACCGGCTTCACGAACTGAACAAGAGCTGATGACATAGCTCAATCCTGAAGGGCAGCTGGTGGCCTTGTGGTTAGGGAATTTCCCCTGTGATCAGAAGGTCACGGGTTTGAATCCAAATACACCGAGGTACCCTTGAGCAAGGGACTGTCCCCACACATAATCTTTGGTGCCCCTCATTGGTGGCAGCCCACTGCTTCACTTGGTGAATGGGTTGAATGCAGATAATTAATTTCACATTGTTCACACTTTGTGCTGTGGTGTGTTCACATGTCACTATAAAGAACCGCTTTACTTTACTTTAAAACTCCTTCTACAATGATGTACACAAACTGTAGTTAAAATGGCAGTTAGATGTGTAGTGTCATTTTCCCATGTAAAATTGCAATACATTTCCTTAAAAACTGTTATATTTGATATGCAGTACTGCAGGAGCTGCTGGGTCACGTATGATACAGGAGGTAAAACTGTCCAGCTTGATGGCTTTCTTCTTAGCTCCTCCCCCAACTGCATCTTGGTACCCTCGCTGACCACCAAGGCAAGGTGAGGTTTATTATGAAAAAAATCCAGTCAGTCTTTTAGCCTGGACTGCTCTTTGAATGACGCCAGATATGGGTCTCCAGTCAGAACAATGGTAATCTATCTACATTGCCTGTTTAATCCAGGGAGATTTGAAAATGGTCATGTAAACATGAATTCTGACTGTTTTTGGTACATAAACCCACACAGATGTCAAAACACAAAAATAACGTAGGATATTTGCCCTTTAAGGATATTGCAAGTGAAGGTTTTAAACCAGACAAATACATATTAGCACATCTTGTACTGAATTTAACCATTCTGGACTATTATTTGTAGAAACTAGTGGCCAAATAGTGGCCAAACCTGCAAGTAGTAGAACTGTATTTAGCATTTTCAACGTTAAATGATGAACTTCCAAATTTAGAGTGCCTAAGGAAACCGTATCATACCTTTAACTACTAATTACCGCTGTATCAGATTACCTTAATCACCATGCCAGAGGCACAGAACAGCCTTTATGAAACATAGAACCACCCCTCTCTCTTCTAAGCCTTTTCTCAATTACATACAACATCAATGCTTTGTTTCTATTCAACAGATGTATAAATGTGAAACCATAGACAATTAATTTAGTTTTAAATTGCATGATCTTCCTCTAATTGCTTAAGGCCTTATGCTTGCTAATAGACTGTTTAGGGACATTATCTTAATGACTTCAGCCTGACATTTCCTGAGCGACTCCTGATTCATATTCATGAAACCACAAAATTGTTCATCAGAGACTTTGTGCCTTAATTCTGTTCTCTTTCTTGACTCAGTCTCTCTCTGTCTCTCTCTCGCTCTCCCTCTCCCTCTCCCTCTCCCTCTCCCTCTCCCTCTCTTATTTCTGGTAATAGTACTAATTTGAAGCATCTGAGGTGAAGATGGGAAACTTTGAGGTTATAAAACTAGACTCCCTTTGATACTTTTATCAGTGTTGTTTGCAAGGCAAGAGCACAGGCTGTGACTTTTCTGACACAAGGCGAAAAAGGACACTTACATAACTGGGGAGATATTTACAATTGATGTACTATTCGAAGTCTTATGCAGTCATTGTTTATGGTGTTCTTGGTGTATATGGTAAATTTGATCGTTAAGATTCCCCTTCGACTGGGTGGAAATGCACTTTTTAATACGTTCCAAGTAACAGTTTCTATTAAACTTCCCTTTACTGATTACATTATCAAACCTTGAGCTACAGTAATGAGCACATGCAATGACTAATGTTTATTCCATTCATAGTTAAATATGCGCACAGATTTTCTTTTAAAACATTTCTAAAGGCTGTTCCCAGGGTCTTTGGAGGATGTGTGTTTCTTTTCTGTTCTTTTTACACCAAAGTCACTAGCGTGGGGCCGGAACCACTATAGCTTTTCAAAATCCCCTCCGCTGGACAGCAGCCGAGATGTAGAGATCTGCTAGTGGCTGTTTGTACACAAACACACACACACACACACACACACAAACAACCACTAGCAGTTCTCTACATCTCGGCTGCTGTC
>JBBIGA010000001.1:45972012-45988314 GCA_037576975.1 Alestes dentex | reverse complement strand
AGAGAGAGAGAGAGAGAGAGAGAGAGAGAGAGAGAGAGAGAGAGAGAGAGATGTGAGAAACAGGCAAAAACAGAATCCAGAGCCAAAATACATAGCAGAAACAAGTCACAAAACATTGGGGCAAAACAAACACTGGGCAAAAAACAAATCAAGTAACACTGGGGCAAAAACACTGAAACACAGGCGTATATATACTCACTAGGGAAATGAGAACACCTGGGCAGAAGAGGAAACAGGAATAAAACACAGGTGGACAGGATAACAAGGGGCTGGGGCTATGGCAGGGTGATGACCAAACAACTAACTCACATGGAAACCAAAACACATAAAACAAAGGCACATGGAACATGGAGAATGTAAACAATGACATAACCATGAAAACAGGAGAAAAGACAGAAACTTACACACATGCTCACACTATGCACTTAAAATTACTATTTTAATTGTTGCAATTGTAAAAATTTTTTCCCCCAATTTTTTTGTTTGGAATTTTAAATCAGGTGTGGTCAATAGTGTATAAAACAATAGTGACATACACATTTTGCACAGACATACTGCCTAATTAACCTAAAAACATCCTTACATTACTTTTGTAAACTTATTATTATTAATATTATAGAGCTGACCATAAAATCTTGCAGTCCACCATAAGTCTGAGGATTTTTTTATTGGTAATTAATGTAGATGTTCATTATTGAATTCACATAGAAGGGTTAATTAGATTGTTTTCCTTACTTATGTGTTATTAACAAGTTTGTTAACGTTAGTTTAGGTAACCTTGAAGTAAAGCACTCTCCACATTTCTTCTAAAAGCTTTGGAAATCCATCTGGTCTGGCTGAAGTTTTATGTTCCATGCTCATTAGCTGTGATGCAGGGGTCCATAACCCAGTGACATGGTGGCCACCTGCTCCACCTCACTCCAGCCACTCTTGTTTTCTCTATTAATAACCTGTGTAATTGGATGGCTTCGATATGGCTTGGCAGAATTAACGGTACTTCATGCTTCCATGAAAATGGATCAGAGGGTTGACAGATCATTTCATTACAAAAAAGTGTGGCAAATGATGTTTTCCTTTAAGATTTTGATAAGCAAAACAGATGAACGTATGAAAATGCCCTTTACTGAGAAATACCGCAAAATACACAAATGCACACATATATGCACATAAGTACTGCATTTGTTTGTTACTCTGTATGAACACACTTGGAAACAAATTTCTCTTTTTCCTGAGAGAGCAGCAATGGATGAGGCTGTCCCGATGAGTCACATGCTGCTTATGACTCGCCACAGTGCTCAGCGTACGGCATCCCTTCCATTCTGTCAGCTTAAGAGTGATTGATAATTTAATCTGTAGTGAAATGGTTTTCTTTTTTTCTCCCCTGCATATTTTCCTTGAAACAAGAGCAGAAACATTAATTCAATCCAATCTTACACAGTTAGTTTGACCTCTGACCACTCTTCTTTTCAACTAACAATCCAGAAGTGATTAATAAGCTGTTCACACAGACAGGACAAATTAGACCTCAGCCGTCACTGTCCCTGAAAGGACTCATTTGTAAAAAAAAAAAAAAAAAAACAACATAAATGAACATGTAAGACATTGGATTTTCATGTGGGCTTAATGGAAATACCTTTGCAGATTAGTTTTTTAAAAGAAGCATTAATTGAATTTGCTGCATTTGTTGAAACTGAATGAATGACAGGGTGTGAGTGTAAAGTCAACAGCTGAAAAGAAGAAAAAAGAAAAGAAGCTGTATTCTTTCTGAGCAGACGAGACCATGTCTTTTTTCTTACCTGATTTGCCTTTTTCTTTGTAGGTTCTAGTGATGCTGGGGAAAAATGGAGGGAAGAGTGTAGGAGTTGATAAACCTAAAGTTGTACATTCATTCCTGCAGTCATTCATTATATAAGCTGCTTTTTCCAAACCGGAGTGCAGGAGTCTATCCCAGTGCCAAAATGGTGAAAGGCAGAGAAACACTCTGGACAGTCCATCAAAGTCAGGGAGAAGGATA
Organism: Alestes dentex; assembly: GCA_037576975.1. Taxonomy (NCBI): domain Eukaryota; kingdom Metazoa; phylum Chordata; class Actinopteri; order Characiformes; family Alestidae; genus Alestes; species Alestes dentex. Next base: position 45,986,300 of record JBBIGA010000001.1, on the reverse strand, counting down.
CTGTACAGATACATTTTTATTCAAAACATATGCGCAGTGTAAATATACCCTCAAAGGTACAGTGTTGGTCCACATGTGCACCTTGAGTATCTATCCCAGGGGAATGGGACATTTCATAAGCTGCTGTTTTAAAATAGAAAATAGAGTCTGTAGTCAGCATGGACAAAGTCAAATATAAGGTGGGACTGCAATGAAATATAACACAATGATATTCTTTTGAGGGTACCACCCAGTGACAATTTAGGACTTCACTATATCTACAAAAATATTGGGACACACCTGTTTTTCAGGGTTTAGGCTAGGCCCCTTACTTCCAGGGGAGGGTAATCTTAATGTGTCAGTATATCAAGACATTTTGAACAGTGCCATACTTCCAACTTTGTGGGGACAGTTTTAAGAAAGGTTCTTTTCTATTCAAGCATGACTGTGCCCCAGTGCACAAAACAAGCTCCATAAAGACATGGCTGGACAAATCTGGGATGTGGAAGAACTGGCCCGCACAGAGCTCTGACCTCAACCCCATCCAACACCTTTGGGATGAACTGGAGCGGAGATTGTGAGCCAGGCCTTCTCGTCCAACATCAGTGCCTGACCTCAGAAATGCTCTACAGAATAAATGGGCACAAATTCCCACGGAATCTCCAAAATCTTGTGGAAAGCCTTCCAAGAAGAGTAGAAGCTGTCGTATTTGCAAAGGGGACCAACTCTACATTAAAGTCTATGTATTTGAATGCAGTGTCATTAAAGTCCCTGTTGGTGTAATGGTCAGGCGTCCCAATACTTTTGTCCATATAGTGTATTTTCTCAAGCCAAGTAGATGTTATTGTCATTTCAACCATATTTACAGCAAACAGTTAAGATAAACAACACACCTCCAGGACCATGGTGCAGAACAAAGTCCAAAAACAGAAACACCGCAAGACTATACAGGATTACACAAGGGCAGGCAGGACAGGACTAAAGAGGGAGTGCAACAAAACACAAGAATACAATAATTTACATGAAAAGTTACCATACACTGCAGCTGGCAAGAACAGTACCGGTGTGAATGATATAATTGTCAGATCCTGTCAGAACACTATCCGTAGACTTTGCTCCTCTTCCCTACAATGACTCCTGATGCCAAGATCTAATTCACCTGGGTTCTAATCACATGAATCTAATCAATAGACATCAATATCTCAGATTTGCAAAGTATTGCCATGGGCTATCCATGCATACCGAGTGTTTGTGTATCTTGTTATTTGATTTATCAGATTTTTATCTGTGTGTTTTTTCTGCTTTGATTCCTGTCTCACCCATTTGTATTGTTTGGTGATTTTGTTTGTCTTTATGGACTATTTGGATTTGACTCTTGGATTTGGCACTTCAGAACTGTTTGCTTATCGGACTGCCCTTTGGTTTTGGAGCTCTGCCAGGATCTGTTTTTTTTTGTATTCTGATGTTCTACGGAATAAATATTTCTGCCTGTTTTACTCCGTGCTTGGGTCTATCTTGGTCAGAACCTGACAATAGAATAATGACAGATATCATGTTTGAACAGTAGGGTTGTTAATTGTGAAAAAAAATGGACAAATTATTGATTTGTCTAATGAATAATTTGTTCTGAGAGTGTAGCAGCACAGGGATGCTTATGTGTTGTTGAGGAAAATGCTTGTGTTGTTTCTATATATGTGACCGATCCATGGTTCATAATACACAGGGTATTTTAGGGTACCTGGTATATACACAGTACCAGTAGGGACCCATGACTTTTAGAGCCTACTGTTTGGACCATATGTGTCAATTAAGGGAAGAAAAATCTTCTAGTTATAACTAATCTCTTGTATTCCCAGTCAGAGACATATCTAGTCATTTTGCATGATTTTTCTAATTAGATTAGCCCCACTAGTTGTAAATCAACACCTGGTTGGTGTTCCACTATCCCTCATTAATTATATTAGTGGATATTTTGATTTTTATCCTATCCAGCCCCTGAAGACCTAACTGATAGGAGATCTATCGTGGCTGTAGACTGCTTAGATACACTGTGTTGAGTCTATGATTTTGCACGGCAGATTTATATTTGTACCACAGACTGCATTTGAAGCAGCTGGAGTCAGAGTTAATTCAAAACAGTCAAAGTGACAATGTAGACAGTGCTAAAACAACATGTCCCTGTCTTGATGACTACTGGTCTTATTTATTGCAGTGAATTAATCTCATGGAATAATGTGCGAAAGGCAGCACTGTACAGATAGCCCCACTCCCCACATTTGTAACATGTGTTAAATGTTTGGGATGTTTTTTGTGTTTTGTACAGGGTGAACTCTTTTTGGTTGAAAGCATCATGTTCAACAATCTTCAAGTCATGTTTCAGGCTTGGCAGAAGATGCATGTAAACACACACAGAAGTCTGTAACAGAAAGACAGCAGTATGTGCTGAGTTGCCTCTCTGGTAATGCTCTGCAGGACTGTACTGAGGCCTGATCCAGCTCCGGCTTCTTCTACCACTTTTCCCGTCTCACTTTCACAATATTAAAGTGGCCCCTTATAGTCAAGTGTGAACACACCACACACCACACCACAGCACACGATGTGAACAGTGAAATTCTTTCTCTGCATTTAACCCATTCACCAAGTGAAGCAGTGGGCACTTGAGGAGCAGTGAGTGTGGAGACGGTACCTTGCTCAAGCATACCTCAGTTATAACACTAAAAGTCCAGGGATTCGAACCCACAAACTTCTGATCTAAGGACCAACTCCCTAACCACTAGACCACCAGCTGCTAATGTAGATTAGATGTCTAATCTGGCAAGTGTTGGTGAGAACACCTTGGTTATTATAACATTTCTTCCATCAAGCTGCACAGATGAAGTGCTACTATTTGGGCTGCTGCTTTTCAATCTACACTTATTGCGTTCCATCACTATCTTACTTATTCCAAGACAAGCTTGATATCATGTACTGACCAGATACGAAACACCCAATTGTTTGAGCACTTTTCAGTGGTCATAAACAAGGGTTCTGTATTGAATGTGCTCCATGTGGCCTTTTAAAAAAAAAAAAAAAAAAAGGGCAGCTGGCGGCCTGCTGGTGGTTAGGCACTTGCCCTGTGATCGGAAGGTTGTGGGTTCGAATTCCAGGACTATTAGTGGCACCACTGAGGTACCTTCCCCAGACACTTCTCCCTAGGGGTACCTTCCCCAGACACTTCTCCCTAGGTGCTGTGGTGTGTTCCTGTGTGACTATATGGGCCACTTTACTTTAAAGTCTTAATCTTCACCTGATGTGTGAAGACACTTTAAATAATCTGTACTAGAGAGCAAAGTCACATCAACAGATATCATGTCTTAACACTGATGGGCCTCCCTGTAAAATTTATTGTGAGAGAATTAACTAGGGGCCACACACTCCTTGCAGAAGCTTGTGCATTTGAGGAAAGGGGCCGTGCTGCTGGCTGTGAAGTGCCTGTAAATGGTGCGTTCCCTTGGGGCCATCTGCTTAACTGGTTGGGCTGGAGGGTGAGCATGAAGCAGAGATGGGTCTAATTGCCCCCGCCACCGGGCTGTGTCACACACAGATCACACCAGCTGGAGAAAAGACCCCTCTGGCTAATACAGCTTTCTAATTAATTCATTGATTCTAAAAGAGAGGTAACCCCTGAAGATCCAATGAAGCCAAACACTTTGCATCACTGTATATATGGTTATTAATATTAAAGACTATTCATTCTTCTTTTTTCTTTCTTGTTTTGTGCTCATTGAAAAACTGCACTGTGGAAATTATGGATCATTACAAAAAAAGAACACAAATACAATGCTAATTACAACATTAACAACATGACATTGACATCAATAAAGATATTATATAGAATAGTTATTAGTAGTAAACAAGAGGATTTAACAATAAACTAAAGTAACTGCTATTTAATCTATATTTAGACTGTTTAGTTCTGTTTCTCAAAAGAGAATATGATATATGTTTAAGAATATTTGTAAAATGTTTCTTTTAAGTATTGTTAACCCCTGTAAACAACAGCTTTTGATAGGGGGACCCTTTGATTGCCACTGGATATTTCAAACACTGGTTGCAAACTGAGTTGGAGCAATAAACCTTGAGGATCAGTTTGAGAACCACTGTCCATCAGTCAGCAGTAGTGCTTTATTTGAACTCTGCTATATAACACTGTTTTGTCACATGCCGTTATTAGTTGTTTTGACAGCTTGTTTTCATACAGTACAGAGTCAAATTACACTTACTGTAATTGTCTGATGTCACATGTTGTTAATAGTTGTCTTGACAGCTTGTTTTCATTAGAGTACAGTGTCAAATTGTCTGGGGTCATGACAGATTATGTCTTATGTTAATCAATGTAATGCCGTTTATTAGCTAATTGATTACTATTATAGTATCTATTAATTAATGAATAGTATTTAAAATCTATCAAGACAATTGTTAGTGACAGTAAGATGTTATATTGTTGTATTAATAGACATGATCTGCCATGAAAACTCAACAACTTATTACACTTCAATTACATGTTTATTGCATGATTATGTCAGTGTTAGGGAGCTGGATTCAATTAATGTGTCACCCATTTAAATGTTTTTCTTCTAGAATTCAAGCCAAGAACCTTTCAGGAAACTTTCATTTTAAGAGTGTGCATAAAATATACACACATGTAACCACATAAACTGAATTCTGTCTTAAAATGTTCAACTAGTGTGCTATTCATTGAGTAAGCCTATTGAGTTTGCTTGCCAACCACTGCCTACTGTTAAGGAGCTACATTGCTTGAAGGAGGTTCTGTTCATTATTGTTATTAATAAATGTAATAATTTACTGAACTTGATCATATTTGATTTGGCCAATGTTTTGTAAAAGCAGCTTTGCTTTGCATCATGCCTCAAAACACTTGCTTAAATAACTGTAATACATGGTTTGTTGCTTTATTTGCCCATCTCTGATCCTGTTAAATATGTGTTGTTAATTTCCTGGTGCTTTAAATGATCCTGCCACCCTGTCCTGTCTGACCTGCCTACAGCTGTTCTTGAAACAGGGATGTGTTATGGCTTGTACTGCTGGTATTTATCACTGCGTGCAAAAAGCTGTGGGATAGTTTCAGATTGTGCTGTCTGGCTGGGAAAAGAAAAATGTGCGTGGAAGGCAAGGAGAGATGAAATGTCATTAAAAATGTGTCACAGTGAATCGTGTCAGCAGGAGTTCCTCAGCTGAGCTCACCAAAGGAAGAGAAAAGGGGGAAAGCACTATTGACTTCAGCGTAGTTGAGACAGATTCTAGAGACAGATGCTAGATTCCGGCCTAGTCTCAGCTGCCATGAGCTATGAGGCCATAAGAGGCAAAAGACCTTGTTGTTAAAAAGATCTGGTGACTTATAAAGCTTGGCTACTGCTTCCTTGTGGGATCAGATTTGTTCAGTAAATGTAAATGACATATTCACCTGTGACATTTTTATTATTTATTTAATAAACATTAAAAAAGGGATTCAGTCACTTCTAATTCCAGGTAGATTTGACAGAGGGATCTGAGTAATTTCACACCCAGCAGCTTTTAATGTTCCACCCTTAGTCTGTATCCGTGGTGCTGAAACGACACTATCATTGGCTATTAAGGTGAAACGGCTCTATGTTCTCTATCATATTGCCATGTAGAGCATCAATGGATGTAGTTTGATGTCAAGATAATTGCTGCTTCAAATAAATGTGGCAGTGTAATGCTTGCATACACACACACACACACACCTTCACTGTCTTGCCATTCATTCCATTTTAAAGTTTGACAAGCAAGCAAACAAGCAAACAACAACAAAAAAGCCTTTCTTTGAGACAACCAAAAACACACCCATCCTTCAGTGAAACACGTCCTCACTGACCTCATTTCTGTCAGAACCTGTGGGATCAGGTCATGGCAATTCCAAATCGGCATTCTACCAAACCCAAAAACCTTTGAGGTCCAGAGGAAAGGTTGGTTCAAATGGTCAAAGAGGTCAGGCCATAAAATGCTATTAAAAATGACCCAGTGGCGCAGCTTCATAAGAAAACATATTACAGAAGTGAAAATTAAAAGCGTGTGTGACTGAGCTTGTGTCTAGCTGAAGTCGTGCAGGTGGTAGAGACCCAAAATGAATTGGACAGGTGCAAGCTCAATTATTCCTTGGTCAGCTGCATCATTTGTTCATACACAAGACAGATAAAAGAGCTTGATTCTGTTGCTATTGTTGCCAATTAAAGGACCAAGATGTAATGCAGTGCAGTACACTCTTAAGAAGTAAGAGCACAGGTGTATAGCTTATTAATTTCATTATTGTATACTCATATTATAAGTGAACAAAATTTCAGCTATAATGATGCTTTTTTTCTGTTGATATTATGTGGAGGAGGCCCGCTGTGCTGGAGCCCCTGAGCCCGTGCTTGGTTTCTGGTCAGCGTGACATAGCCCTCCCCCCCATCCGCTGTCACAGTACATAACAAGCCTGTCAAGTTCAAGGACAAAGTCTCATGGACAGATGAGATGAAGACGGACCTGTACCAGACTGATGGAAAGAGTATGGAGAAATAAAGGAACTGCTGTCATGACCTAAAGCAAAACATCTCATCTTTGGCATATGTAACTGGTTCCCATGTCTTTATTGATGGTGTGGCTGCAGACAGTAACACCAAGATGAATTCCAGAGAAAACAAAAGCATCTTAACTGCTCAGATCCAACCAAACACCCTCTGAATGACCCTTTACCTTGCAGCGTGTCCATGACGTCTTGAGGGGCTTCAGGCGAAAAAAGGGACAAAATAAATGTGAATTAAACTCAGTTATGTTGACAGAGTATTGCCACCACTTGTGAGACCTTGTGAGACAGTGTAACCATATTTCAAAGGAAATCAAATGTAGTGGAAATCAAAAGGGTTTTTCCCATGGCAACCACAAATCTGAAGTATCCATCTATCCATCCATCCATTTTCCACCCCTTTGGCCCGCACTCGGGGTCGGGGGAGGCTGGAGCCAATCCCAGCTGCTATGGGCGGGGTACACCCTGGACTGTCGCCAGCACGTCGCAGGGCCACATATAGAGACAGACAACCATTCACACTCACATTCACCAAATCTGAAGTATTTCTGACCAAACAGGAATTTGAACCTAATCTATGGTTTAAAAGCTTTAAGGACATCCACTATGCTCTTGAGTTCCACAGAGCCTGGCATGAACCCCCCTTTTAAACCAACATACTCGGGTTAGCAAAAGTTTGCACTCCTTTAGTATTTGCTGATGTGTGCAGATCAGAGTTGCCCGAGGTAAAATCTTCACAGGTGATCAGCTCTGCACCAGAGGGAGCTCTCAAGAGCAATGAAGCTCTTGGCACCTGAACTGACCCACTAGTTCTATTCTGGATGCAGTGTAAGACAATTATTAAATATGCCAACCCCCAGTCTGAGGCCAAAAGGGCAAAGACTTGTGTCCCCCCTGGGGTCTATTTGTGCATGTGCCTGTCATCTTGCATCAGGACAATTACCCAAAACATAGATCTACAGTCAGATACTAAATATGGCATTTTCACTTATCTTAATGTGTCCATTTACTTAAAATAAGGTGACTGTATAAAAGCTGTGATGGCTCTGGAATAAATGTCCTGAAATTTAAGATGCTTTCATGACCTTCCAACCTTTTCTTCTATTCATTTTTACTTGAATGAAAACGACTTGCCATGTCTTGATCACACTCCTGAAGCTTTCTTTTAGCATTGAACTCATTTCCTTTACACAGAACCCACAGCTATCAAAACTATCAGGACATGAGAGGGTTAAAAGCTCCATTTGAATTTTTCTGCACCTGACTCCCTCTTTTATTGCCATTTACGGTGTGAATACTTCCATTAAATTGGATTTCTGCCCTGGGGGGATTGACAGCCAGTGAGGTATCTATTGCAGGAAGGGATGGGGAATGTGAATTTCAGCAGCCTAGAAAGAGCGTTTCGTCTGTAAGAACTGGGCCGTGCGGACTGTTCAGGCTCTGCTGCCTCCACGTAGTCTCTGATCTGATTTTAGTCCCAGTCAATGGGCCGGTAACCCCATATCATACGCTAAGCTTTTAATTTGGATAAGGTCACACAAAAGAATAAACACTATAAATCCGAAACTTTAGCACAACCGTGAGGAGACCAGGGTAGTGATTAAATAGTGGGCCCTCATGGTGGTGCCTTAAAGTAGATTAATAAACTCCTCCCTTCAAAGACATTTAAATCTTCTTAGAAGAGAAGAATCATTTTCTGTGAAATTATTCTAATGTGATCTTTTGAAATATTATCACTTGTACGCAATGATGCAATTATGTTATTACTTTCTTAGACGGTATTTGCCAGTTATTAGGCAAGGATGAATTGGTTAAGCTTTAGATTACAAAGAAAAAGTGGAGTAGTATTAAAAAGCGTGTCTAGATTAATTAAGTCGGACTTGGGTGGTATTATATTCATGTGTTCCTGCTAATTTTTCCAAATTTTTTGCCACAGTATCTCCCTCAGCTTGGAAGGCAGTAACATCACGTGGCTAAATACCAGAGGGCATAGGCTAAGGAGTTCAGTCAGTGTGGAAAGGTTTCTGCTGCATTCTGACAACTTCAGCTCTGCATGACTTTAAGATCTTTGAAGGTTAGAGCTGTTCTCTGCTGGTTCGCTCATGCCGAACACATTTTTCCCCTGTCATATAGAGTTTCCTCACAATGCCAGAAATATTTCAATGGTTCCCATAAACTTTTTTGTTGTAGTGAAGGCACTGTAAAAGGCAGGGAGGAACATTCCAAAGCAAAACTGCATGCATTCTCTTCATTGCCCACACACTGTTATGTATTCTGATTCATTTTGAACTGAGGGCATATTAAAAAGTAAAAACAGGAATAAAGGAGATCCTCAACGTCAAAAGAACAAGACATTCCCCAACAAAATATTGGCAAGGAATTGAAATTTTGTCAAAATCGTATCTTTCATTTTCAGTGCATTTTTTTTTTTTTTACATAAGTTGAGTGTTCTGATGGCTGTGCTATGTACAATGATACATGGGCTTTTTCCTTTCCTAGACTGGGAGAAAATCAGATGTAATATGGATAAATGGATACTATTTCTGAAGCAGAATAGCAGAATTATGACAAATCACATATTTGTCACAGACCACCGTCAACAAGTCTTGTTATAGGCCTGTGCTTTGCTCTAAAGGTCACTTTGGGTTGGAGCACTTGCAGCAGACTATTTACAGACAGACTGTGATCCAAGGACCTTTCATACATTTACAGTGCCTATCAAAGTAATGGGAATTGTTGATTTGCTGCACATTTGGATTAGAAACAGAGAGATAGAAGAGAGAAAAGAAGAAGAGCAATTTGAAGCTAAAAAGAGTAGGGTTTCAAATATGGTGTAATTTAAATAATTATGACTGAAATTATTGTCCTGTATACACAGTCCATCATCAATAACCAGAAGTCAATGCATGGCATGCGTTTGTAGCAGAACTACTTACCTGTTTCAGTTGAGCTTGTCCTATAAGAGCCATAATTAATTTTTCATGACCGTTTTAAATTTTTCATGACCGTTTTCATGACCGTTTTCCAGTCTCTATCACTTATTAATTAAACAAGGTGTTTTGGTTGATGTGCTTTTAAGACTGATGTATGGAAATTATGTCTACTTTGACTGGCTGCCCTAATTCAAAAAGCTGTATAGAACACTATTCATAGCTTTAAAGTGAATATACTCTGGTGAGCTGAATAGTGCCTATACAATTTACTGGTGTTTGTGACACCACAGCCATAAATAGAGTGGACTGAATGGACTGGGGAGTGAACAGTGCATGCTGAAGCATCAACACAATTTCTATGCTACATTTAACTGAAGTTTCTGTAGTGGAACAATATGTATTTCCATTATTTACTTTTTTGGGCCAATAGTGTCTTGGAATAAAATCTCCTCCCTGTAATGTAACACATAGTTATATGTTTTTTGTTAGTTTTATTTTGAAAACTTGTAAACAGTTTTTAAGTGTAAGTGTAAAGTAATGGTTCGGTCCTGACAGCAACAATATGCATATCAAAGTATATATATATTTTTTTTAATCTTAGAAAATTGTGTTTGTCCCATTATTTTGTCCCTTTAACTGAGTACACTGAGAACACACCATCTCCAGCCTTAAGGAGGAGGGCACTGCTTTTGCTGTCCCTGTCACCACCCCAGGCTATTTTTTCTTTTTTCATTTCTACTTTTCTCAGCAGAGCCTAATTATGTCCCTTAAATCCTTTCGCTTCTAGTGATGTCACTTGGATTTCTAAATGCTTCTTTATCAGCCGATTTCCAGCATGAGTGCGCTCATCCACTTTTAATGAAGATTTGACAGAACAAGTTGCCCCAGACCAAGACATTTCCCTCTTTGTGTGGGAACATTTTGAATGCACTGAAGCACACGCGCCGTTGATCACTCTGACAGTCAAGAGTCACAGCTACAGCACTATTTATTTCTCAGCTCTGTTTCGAAATGTGCTTCCTTTCAACTTTGGCACCAGGAAACCTCACTTTAAACTGGAAGGGCAAGACTGAACAGGTGAGAACGCTGCTTTGAGGGTTAGATATTATTTTTAGAATTCATAATTTGGCCGGGAAAGCAGTCGGTTTGACTCTGTTGTTGGTGCACAGTGGTGCTGAAGAGTTCAGTCCCTGCCCCCATGTCGATTCAGGCACACTGCTCTGTCTTGTTTATCTGACAGGTTGACAAAGTGCCAGTAACTCCACACACAGTAATCTGTCACACTTGCCCCTAATAAATGGCCCACAGCATGTTCCATGGAGGCTTTGAAAAGGCATGCTGGTCATGGTCTTTATGGAGTGTTTTCTTCTAGTCCATAGGGACTCTGTTGTAAAGTACATACTATGGAGTCAGGGTGCTTAAATTGCTATCGTGTATTGATTCTGTTATTTTCATGACCATGTTGGACAATGGTTCGTAGCTGAATAGGTAACACCTGAAACTCTTTTAACATGCCTCATCTTTGCCTTCCTTTGCCGCAGGCTTGCTAAATCAAATAGGCCTCATTATGGCTCAGAAATGTTGTTGCAGGAATAGAAGGAAAAACTGGTAGAACATAATGTGCTAGGCTTGGCTGTAATACAGCAACATTATGATGATCTATGAAAGAGGATTTTAGAGTATTTTTACAGTAACAAGAGAGGTAACATGACACGAGGAGCTGGCCACAGTGATGATTTTTTTTTTTTTCCAAGGTTCCTCGAACCTCCATGCTCGGCTTCAGCGTGGCCCCAATTTATGTCACCAGGCAGCTGGCTGTGCTGTATTCTCCAGTTGGAATAATCACCACCAGTGAACTTCAGCAAGTATTTGACAGCTCAGGAAAGGCGGAAAAGCTACTTGAGAAGAAAAGAATTATTCAAACTACGGACAAGAGGTGCACTCCGCCAAAGGATTTGCGACAGCTAGGCAATTAATTAGTTGTCTGCCTCTCATACAAATATTAATGCAATAGCGAAGGTTCCGCACACATGTTCATTACTCATCCGGTTGTAGAGTTTCCTTTGACTGATAGTTCCATTTTTTGCTGTTTGTACCAAACTTGTTTGATAAATACGCCCTATTGTATATCGAAGTCTGCAAAATAGCTGTAAGATGGCTAATTATTCCGTCAGGAGAGGTTTGAGCCAACTCGTGCTTGAAAACTGCATCAATTTCTTTCTCCAACTTATTTCTCCAAAATCTGTATTGCGGATGTAGTTGTGGCAGATCTCAGTCCACTTACATGCCAGTGGTTCACACTTTGTTTATGTAGGGCATTTAGAGGCTGTTGCATTTAAAGTTTTGTTCTTGCAGTTGCTACTCTGGGCTTGCACCTCCAGCAGCTGACAGGTATGTTTCTCAGTATTCAGAACAGACAGAATGTGCAAACAAGTCTCAAAGGCCTGAGGCTGATTTAAAGTTTTTGTGAGATTTCCACCGGTTTGTAAAAAACAAACAAACACCTGCCTTTGTTAGGATTTTAATAAATAGATTGATACTGATACTGCTTATCAATACTAATGTAAAAAAAATCAACAGTTAAATATATGAAAAAGGAAAAAGTTTTAACAGTTATTTTATTAAGACATAACAAACTAAATGGTTTCCTCTGTTTCCTGAGTTTGTATATTGAGGGGGGAGAAATTGCTACAAATTCTGGTCCACAAATGTGTGGTGGTGACGTGCAGGGCATCCCTCCCATCCCTCCAACTGATCCAGTCTAGCATCAACTATTTGAAAAAGCCATTTAGGTTAGAATGCATAGAAATACCAATAGCAGCACCATCCAGAGGCTTATCTACATTTTGGCATTGACCAGTCAGGTACCTGGTACCAGTTTTGTACCATTTCTAGATACCCATTCCTACCAATGAAAGGTCCAATGCTTTGGGGACTGTGCCATTTGGGAGTCATTTATTATTTTTAAAGAAATGACTAAATATGTTTTGCATACAGGTTTTTAATGTACACATCCCTCCACTTACCACGTTTACACCTTTGAACAGCATACCTAAAGGGTCCGGACCTGAATTGTCCACCTCTGCAGGAAAGCATTTCATTTGTCCTAAATGTTTTATAGATGTCACATAAAGATGTGCTCTTTAAGAAGATGATAAATGGCAAGCTACTCCAACAGCGGATTGCTATTCTTCAGGGCACGATTTAGATTTCCTGTTAGTGTCCACACGAGTCACAGAGATGCTCAAGGATGAGGAAAGCAATACATATAAATCAGTCTGACATGCACCTCTAAACAGCAGTCATAAAAGCGTGCCATCTAATGAAGTAGCCATTTCCGTCAATTGCGCCGCTGTGATTTTTTCCTAGAATGGAGGTTGCACAAAATACCGAGATGTAATTCAAGATTATAGCTAGCAGGCACAACATTTGAATGAGTTTGTTGCTGACTCTCTCTGTGCTTTCTGGAGCTGTTTTGCATTTGTAAGGATTATTTTGTGAGCCAGCGCCGCAATGGGATAAACTGAAAGAATTGTCAGAAGTCACAAGATTGTGATGTGTTTGCTGTTCAGTATTTGTAGCATGGTGCCTAATAAAACACCTCCGCTAATCATTTCAATGTGAGCGAATCTCAGAGGAGAGAGGTGTGAGGCTCACATTAATCCATCATTCAGTAAATAATTCTCAGATGCACTGCATCTATGGTGAAGACTTCTGCTCCCAGCAAATCTGGACCATCTGCCGTAATTCCTAAAGTAATTAAAAAAACAACACTGTCCTATTGGAGAGATAAAAATAAAACTCTCATATTCCCATTGATGCTGAGCTGGGGAGGGAAGGAGAGTCATAAACCATCAGCTTGGAGAGGCGAAGAACAAAATAAATGCCCATGTCAATCACTCCCACAGATATTTTTGTGATCAAGAGAAGTTGAGGAGTTGGACTCGCACTGAAAACTCCTATGGATGTTTTTGCAGGATCATCTTTGAAACTTTTGACTTTTATCTTCTGATTTCACTCTGTCGCTTCTTTGCCCGCGGGAGGTCTCTCTAGGTTGCTTTCTTTGACTAAGGCACTCCAGTCTCTTGTATGGGGCTTTGGCTGCTGGCGCTCTATCTGCATTCCCATCTTCGTCTTTAGCTTGAGCATATTTTAAAACTAGAAGTGCTATTTAGTGTTAAAAGAGCATCAATAGTCAGCTTGTTTTGCCTCTAATATTGTTACGGTTAAATATATGTGGGGTCCCATTTGTTAAAACAGCTTCACAAATTTAGAGGTGTCATTTTTTCATCATTTAGCGCAATGTTCACACAATTTTCACACATTTAGAGCTAAATGTGTGTTGTGATATTCCCTAACCAACATGGAGGATTTACCTTAAATGATCTTAAATCTAAATGTTAAATATGAAAACTATATCTCACACTCTAAATGTGAAACTTCACAGTTAGATAGGGCTCGGTGACCTCCGTGTTGATGAGGGAATTTCACAGCAAGCAGTCCAGCCCCCTGCTAAGTACCGCCAATTGTCATCATGGGGCGTGGCCAATTAGCATATCTCTAGCGGTTTGTAAAAGCAACATTTAGATTTAAGATTTAGATTTAACATTTCGATTTAATATTTAACATTTCGATTTAATATTTAACATTTCGATTTAGATTTAACGTTTGTATTTAAGGTTTAACATTTAGATTTAAGATTTAACATTTAACATTTAACATTTAGATTTAGATTTAACATTTAGATTTAGATTTAACATTTAGATTTAAGATTTAACATTTAGATTTAG
>JBBIGA010000001.1:45934043-45960402 GCA_037576975.1 Alestes dentex | reverse complement strand
GTATCAGCCTTTGTTTTGTTTTGTTTAACTGTCATGTTGACTGTTAATGTTACAGAGAACTTTAATAAAAGTTGCTCCGTGTTGGACACCTGTGTTCCTCCACTGCGTGTGTGATGATGTCATCAAACGACTAGTCGACTGGACTTCGACTATGTTGACGGATAAGTCGACTTGAAAAAATCTGGAGTCGTTAATGCCCTAATATATAAATATATTATATTATTAATAAATATAAGTAAAATATATATCTTACTTCTATTGCTAAAACCATTGCTGAGATACAGTACAGTCAGGGCTGTTCAGCCTACAGTTGCCACATGGTAAGTTCTGAATGTGTGGCTAAATCTCACCTTGAAATATCTAAAAGAAATCAAATGAAATTGTGCTTTAGCGGTTCAAAGATTTCATCCAGTGACTGAGTATTTTTTTTCCTCCCCAGAAATGTGGATTGCATTGCACTGCATTGAAACTTCGGCCCATGGTTGAGGCGGCAGGTCCAGGGCTGAGGATGAGTAGGGAGGGGAAAGGCAACACATGCTTGCAGGTCTGCCCATGTGAGCAGAAGGGAGAAGAGATCTATGTGTGGCGCTGGAGAGGCTGAGCTCCTCCTCTGTCAGCTGCTGAAAGTCAAACGTGCCTGGAATGGCAAGCTGGATCAAATCCTCTGGCACACTGTGCAAAAGAACGGATCAGCGAGGAGAGAATGAAGAGCTGCTCTCATCAGCATACAATCACGCCTTTGTTTCAGGCCACCCTTTAATTATCGCGGAAGGCTGCGCTCAACAAGCAATGTGGTGCCGGAAATGAATAATGATATTAGGAAATAGAACACTCCCAGAGGTGGCTAATCAATAGCTGCCGAATGAGAAGCATGTTAAAGAGCTGTTCTAGAAACATGGGGTTTGTTGTGTTTTAGTGAGGGTGATCCTAAGGCGTCACAGTGTTTTATGATGGCATGAATCTAATAAATGAATAAATAATAAATAAATAGTGAGACAACCTAAGAAAACACTTCTGTATGCTTTTTTTGCAGTTTCAAATGCTGCCTTTCTCCTTCTCGTTCATGAAGTATCCTGGTAGCTCTTTGTTGGTGTTGAGTTTTCTGGTTGTAGGTTTTGGTCAATCATGAGTATGGCACATGAGGCAGGTGGTGGTGGCTTCAAAAGGAAGTGGCAAGACATAGCGAGCGTGGGCGAGGAGCCGCTCTGAGCTGAATACAGAAGCACTCAGCAGCAGCTTGTCTTGTATAACGAGAGAGAGAGAGAGAAACAGAGGGAGAGGGCCCAGGGATATGGAGACGGTGGATGTCGCAATTTTCAACCTCCTCTTTACAGCTGGTGTTAACGAATTAGCTACTGGGGTGTGTTTTAAAGAAATAAGGTGGGTTTTGCCTGGATGGAAAATTAAATTCTAACAGAATAAGCATGATCTAATTGATCATTTGAAATGTGTACAGTTCTAACCACTGTGAGTGCTCCTACCTCCTTAGCTAACCTGCACCTCAGGCTACTTTAACTGCTGCAAGAATCTGTTTAATTACAGATTTTTAGGAGTGACCTGAAAACATTTTTCTTATCTTGTTTTTAAATTAGATTGAGTTCAATGCAGCTTTACAGCTTTACCTCTCAGTGTGAGAATTAATTTAACTACAGAACAACTTTTACTTTTTTTTTTTTTTTTTTTTACACATTGTTTCTTTTACATTACACTAAATCATATGATCATGTGATCATTTAGTGAAAATTTGTTCAGTATAGTTATGATTTAAGAGTCAGGAAAATTAGAGCCATTCACAAGTTTTGCACTCAGGCATTTATTTAACGAGAGTTTTGATAATTATTATTTTTTAAGCCGGCCCACGATGTTAATCAAAGCTGGGCCTGTTGGAAAAGAAAACAATGAATTTGCCATTGTGCTAATGTTCTTGGCTCACACACTTATTGAAAATTAAGTGCTGCTTTGAATTGACAGGATTAAAATGTGTCAGTGGGGTGACTTATAAATAAAATTGATGTTGCATCATCACAATCATAGCCCAGAATAGCAAACCCAAACATAGCGATTGTGTTCAAGTTGTTTTTATCATGAACCATTTTCACAGCAGTTCTTGGTTCATCTTTTCATCAAACTTTTATTTGAGCTGCCCAAGCTCCGCCCACAACTGTGCTTATCCATAGCAGTGGTAGTAAAAGCTGGACAATATTTACAGAACGTTTCAGTTACCTACATAGCATCAAATGTTTAGTGCAGAATGGATGTGATGATGAATTTGCCACTATGTTCAGCTAAAATAAAAGACCTTTCACAGGCATATAAACTAAATATCACTTGAAATTAGTAACACATTCTAAGTGAAGGTCTGTTATGCTTAATTTCTCAATAAATGAATGTGATTGAATACGATTTGTGACAGCGTACATTTATGCTTGTCCAGGCTTGAAACTGACTCTACAAAAGTACACTTCTATGTTCGGAGCATGGATATATGACTTTCCACTACAGTGGTTTGGACTAGGCCCAGATATAAACTGGGTCTAGAGGCGGTCTTATCTATCCAAGCTTAGTGTAGTGGCCCAGTCCATCAGAGAGAGCACACAGGGAAATATGTAAAATGACACTACTTCATCTGAATGCCATTATCAGTTCACTTCGCAGACGGAAAGTTCTCAAATTACGCAGCCTTGGTGCTTCAGCTTGGCAACCTGATAGACAGCTTAGCAGCGAGAAGTGGAGTTCTGAGCTGCACACTGATCCAGGATCTGTCAGAACTGTCTGTGAATATTTCTCATTGTTTATGAATACAAGACAGTCTGATCATTGTGTACTGCCTGTGATAGGTGTACCATGAAATATGACATTTTTCTCATTCACTTCTACTGTTTTCCACATAATGTTTAAGTAACAAGATACTCTATAGAGAAGCTTCTGGACTGAGAACACCATTCTTCATCTGTCTGGAGCTTCATCACTGAGTGGACTGTGAAAGCTCCTCATTTTACAGACTATAGAAAGTCATACATTTATAATGTGTCAACCTCAAAATCAAATATTGCAATGAAAGCTTCTGCATTTTCTGAGTCTGTCTTAATCCACCTGAGCTGATATGACAGCCCACTTGAAAAGATGGAAGGTACATGCATTTACTCTGGTTAACAGATAAATATGAGAGAGCTTTGGGTTAAAACAAGCGGATTTCAGGTTAATGGGTTTCAGCTTATCATTTTAGATAACAACTCAAGTCTCCGTGTTCATTTGTAGTCGAGGCTCTTCTTTGATCCTTAAAATGCAGTGGCCATTTTTTTCTTCTTCATCCTGTTCCAGTTGCCCTTGTGGCACAGCTGATAGCGAGTAATTACAGGTTGCCCTCGGCTGCCAGCAAACTCTGCCGTGCAAGACTTGTGTGGCAAAATCATAAGAGAAAAGCTCTGGTGGAATTAAAGCTACTGAGATTAGAGAAAATTGAAATGGAATGACTTTGCTGAACACCTGGCGAACTCCTTTGATTAACATGGCCCGTCAAATATGACCGATTCATTTAACTTTTTCTCGAAATGCTACCGTATTACACAGCTGCACCGTTTCTTTGCTTGTAAATCTAGGCCTGTTATTTTTTAAACTTCAGACCATGCCTTTAATGTATGTTTGTGGTGTGTAGGAGGGAAAAGACCTCTGAGAATCTGTCATTTGCATAAAACAAGTATTTTTCTTAAGTTAAATGCTTGGGGGATTAATTTAAATGGTCAAAAACAGCACTGGAACTTGAACTTGTGGTATAAAACTCCATTTGCAATTACGGATTTTTTTTTTCCACTTTCCACTTAGACATGTCCCTGAAGTGATTTTACACAGCTTGCTCATAATAAAGAGAAAACTTAAGGCCACAATTCACTTAAGACGTTTTGTGCTGGTCGCCATTGGAAGGATCTCTTGAAGGAAAACTAGAAGGACCCTCCACCCCCACCTTGACAAACAGAGATGTGTTGGAGAAGTCCAGAGGCAGGACTGATGAACAGGGAGAAGATAATAGCGAGTAGGAGGAGTAACAGACATTTGGTCTGCTAATATACATTACAAACAGAGGCTCAGTGTATGCAAATGTTTCGTCATGTGTGGCATTTTCACATCTGGATCACAGTCTGTTTTGTCCATAACCCCTCCCTCAAAAAACATCTCATTTACGTACCTGTACAGATTGGCAGACTCAATCATGCGAGAATGAAAAGTTCACGCATTCGCTGCTAGATGGCAGTGGCAGCTTGATCTGCCAACATCCACAAATGTAGATGCAGTGTTGCACGGCACTGGCCAATGCAGACGGTATTAAGAAGATAATCCTAATTTTACCGTCACATTATCTTGTATTGAAATGCATCTCTCCTGTCAGATTCACAGGCTTCACAACCTGCCACACAAGCATTATCAACCAAATAGAGCGACTTCTGGTGGCCTTCATGAGCATTATTGCTAATGCTGAAAAAAAAAAAAAACGGCCATAGATTTGGGTTAAATTAGATTTGGGTTATATTATATAAGAATAATATAAATGTTTGCTGTCTAGACCTGTGTATTACAGACTGTCTCATGAGGATATTCAGTGAGATTCCTCAGATTTGTCTCAAAAGTCTTATGAAGTATGTGATAAACAATGATATTTTCAGGTGTTGCGCCATTCTCAGCCTAGCAGTGACAGTGGCGTATGAGGAAAACGGCAGTGCACCTGAAACGTTGGTACTGTCACACACACCCCCACTACCATCCCACCACCATGTCAGTGTCACAACAGTGATGAGAACGCCCAAATAACATATGGTTAACAGTGGTCCTATGCTCAAAACTGAGCAATGAGGAATGGAATAAAGGAGAGCTGGTGTAGTGGTCAGGCTTCAGTCGGCAATTATAGATGGAGCTCATAAAGTGGCCAGAGAGTGGAAGCACAAGTTAGGTACATCTAATAAAGCAGAAGATGAGTGCATTATTAACAGTGGCGAACCGTGACTATAAGAGCTAGGCCTTCAATTTAAGCCATAAATGTCAAAACGTAATGAAAACAGCACATTTTTAAGAAAATGCTTTTTTTTTTTATGAAAGCATCCCATGAGACTGTAGTAGTACCATATTGATAAATATTTTATCTTGTATGTAGCATTTCTATGATTCCTTCAGTAAAAACCCCAGAGCTGCTGCTGTTTGACATGATAGAAACTCAGTAGTTAGGCTGCTGTTGTATTCCTATTCACTGACATATGTAGGACTTCCAGAAGACCTAGAATGTTGTTTGCCTACACAAAACCGATCCCTGCCCCCTTGGAAATCAAAGCATGATAATTCCACTCTCACTTCCTCATCTGACAGTCTGTACCAAAGTCCACACGACATATTTCTCAATTTGTCTAAAGGCTCTCAATAAGTGTCTCAGTGGTGGCATTCCCATGATACTGAAGTTGAACTTGACATGTATAAGATGTGAGAAGTGTATAAGAACATGTGATATGTATTTAGCACAATGTCGCTTTAATGTAGTCAATGGGAAAGTGTGCACTTACATACTGTGTGCACATCTGAGAACTGGGACACACTTAGACACTTAGGCAGGAAAGACCATGAATCATTAGAGTTTCAGCTTAACACCTGAAGTTCTAATCAGTTGAAGAACTCCCTTAGCTACATCTACATAGACGACACAGAGAAGAAAGATACTGGATAATATTCAAGAATATATCTGTTGTTTCCAACCGAAATACAACCAGTACTATAAAACCTACAAAGTTTAAAAACAAACATAATTCTTTTGAATAAGAATGAGCTAAAAGCTACAGGAATTCTTTGAAAGCTTAGAGCATCTTGAAGGTTCCCCTGCTGTTTTTGTCCTGCTTCTTTCATTACATTTTATTAAACCGATTTCATTGTATATTACATGGTCATTTGCAGTCGCTAACCCGTTTTCACCGTAGCAGACACCACCCATTGCTGGGTTTATTGGCAGGTGTGCTCATATTTCAGGGTCAGGCTACTCAAACCACATGGCCAGTTGCAGAACACAGCTTCATCCATCTCCTCCGCTACAGAGCCCCTCCAGTGACCTGGAGATAAATCGCGTGTTGGGTTTAGCGCGACTCTCCAAGGACGGAATTAGATCGGTAGGCAAAAGTCAGCACTCATGAAATATGGAACAGGTCTCCCTGATGGTGGAGCTCGGGGAGGATTTACCTGTGAGCATGCATATGCTGTACGCATGCCAGTACGCAAATGAGCTCACGTGAATATGCCAAGGCTATCTGGCTGCGTGTGGATGACAGAGAGAGCAGTCTGGAGTAGCAGCCAGTGGGCAAACAGCACATAGCCATGGGCACTCACATACTGCACTGCAGAGGGGCTTCTGCACTTGTTTACTTTTCTCCTTTCTCTCCTGCCGGGCTCCGCAGTGATCCGCTGTGCTTTACCAGGTTTCTGATCGGCACACAACAAAGCACTCATCTTAGAAACAACAGACCTCACTCATGCAAAGCCTTTTTTGGGCCATGTATCAGAGAAAGACCCTCCACACTCAAACTAGTCCGCAGGGACCCCTCTGACGATTCTACGATTTTGTTCCATTCCTACTCCCAACGCACAGAAAGCAAATATGTAAACTGTCAGGGGTAGGTATGGTTTTGAGGATGTATTTTTACAGAAATTTTATGGGTAAATTTAATCGAGCTGGTGTATTCCTTGGTAAGGTTAGCATCAGAGTGCTAAACTGAAGAAGGAAATTTTAGACACCAAACATGTATCTAGGATAAGTGTAATATGTGTTAATATTTTTTTGACAAACCATTCCTTTAAGAACCAGTGCTGTTTTTATGTAGAGTCTTTTTATTATTTAAAACATCTACTGTTTTTGCCACTTAAAAACTGTATGTGCACATTACTCCTCAAAATGACACAAGGCACATCAAAATGAAAGGAGGAATGGAGTAGAACAGAGTAGGAATAGTCAGAATACCATTGACTCCTCCAGTCGGTCCAGCCAACACAGGGAGATGGAACCTCTAAGCATGTGCCTCTGGGGAATAAGAAACAAGTCAGTTCCTCAGGTCAGGCCACTACATTCTGGTCTTGCTAGGATAAGGATTGGAGAAAGTGAGCTGTGATCTGCTGTTCAGGCCTTGGAATGCCGCAGTGGGGCCATTACATGTGAAGGCAGACTTATTAGAACAGGCAGAATGGGCCTCAGCACTGGCCCATGCTCCCCTATGGGGCTGAGTCTGGATGAGGGAGTCTTCAGTAGCCTGAGGCTTCATCAAGCTCATAACAAACCTGGACAACATGAGGAATGGCAAAGATTCTTGTGAGGCCAAATATTTATTTCTCATTTAACTCTCTATTGCATATGTTTAATCAAAGCTTCAAGCTTAGCTTAACCTTCACCGTGACCTTGTAAACGAACCAATATTGCGGTGCCACAGATCAAGCCGAATCATAGCAAGACCCAACACATGGCATACAGAATACACACATAATAAGTGAGAGATAAATAAAAAGCTAGGGCTGAGAGAGACAAGAGGTAGTTGTTGCTATTGCAACAGCACAAGCCACCTTGTGAATATTTTGTCAACAAGTGTGTGATGTCTCCAGCACTCATTAAATATTGATAAGTGTGAAAAATGCATGGGTTATGAAATATTAACCGTGACGTCTCCTTTGCTGTGATACATTAGTGTCTTGTTCTACTTTATCTTCATAACAGTATATGTTCACTTTGAAGCCCACGTTTGATCAAATTCATCAACAGTGACGTTAATGAGATGAGAAAAGATTTGGAGTATTTATGGAAACTTAAAATTACCGCTAAACATTTTGGTATTTGAAGATTAATATGCAAAATTTGACACCAGTGGTGCCGGAGTTATAAATCAAATATATATATATTCAAATGGGCTTTACATTTAATCATTTTCTCATAAACATAAACATGCTTTATATGAATTATTTATCCAAAAAGATTCCTGACGTGAGGTAAGTGTCAGTTGCACCCAGACGAATAAAATAAACATCTTTAATAGGCGCAGACATGATGTATTGATGCGGGCAGACACGCCGCGCTTTCAAAAAGCTTGGTAAATAATGAGGACACTTTATGTTTCACAGAGCACATGAATGGTGATCTTTATAGCAGCCACTGTGAAACCTCAATGGAGCCAATTTATCTGGACTTCTGTCTCTTAGCTGATAGATTACCTTCTGAGCTCTATAAGTGGTCAGAACTGTAGGTATGAGTCAAACTCTTTTCTCTTTTTTACCCTTGGATAAAAGTGCATCACAGCAGTTTATGGAGCATGGCTCCTCACTGACTGTCTCCATTCTATACTAAACACGAATATTATAAGGTGTATCCTAATCTTAATTGTGTAAGATGTTGACAGGTTAATGTGCCACACGTTACCACACTGCACCATTTTGTGCCGATAGGAAATGATGAAGTGATGCTACTTTTCTGGCCTACACTGTGTAACATAAATAATAAATACATGCCTTTTAACTCAGAATGGAATAATAGCCAGACAGCTGCATTCAAAATAATCTTCTCTAATCTATCCTCCCCTGTAATTCAATGTAAAGTGGTGCCTTTTAGTCATGTGTGAACACACCACAGCACAGCACTTAGTGTGAACCAATATAGTGGGCTGCTACCAATGTGGGGCGCTTGGGGAGCAGAGCATGGGAACGGTATCTTGTTCAAGAGTACATCAGTGGTGCCATAAGCTGTCCTGGGATTCGAACTCATGCCTTCTGATTGCACGGGTAACTCTGAATAGTGAGACTGCATCAGTGTAAGACAACTGACTTAATTTGTTTACAACTGCTAATCAATGATTTATAAACTGTTTACAACCTAATTAACAACCATATTATGAATAATGTATCATTGTAAAGTGTTACTGAAAAGATACTTCAGAAAGTAGTAATGTAGAACTAACTGTCTAAATCCTGCTATCAATTACTATGAACAATGCAGCCTTAAATTAAATATTCAGACAAGGTTTTTAGGTAGGTCAGTCATCCCTAGCCACATACAGCTATGGGCCAGCTCTTGCATTTTCCTACCATAGAACTATGTCTTTCAAGCTACTATTGTTCCTTTTGTTACTGAAGATAATTAGGATGCACAAAAGAACAAAAGGAAAAGGCAATAAAATCAAGTGGAGTTTTAATGAGGTGAACCTGTTATGCTTAGCTTGCTACCTAATTTGTTTGAGCTTGATATTATTAAGTAACCAATAATGGGGGACACATACTTTGGGTAGCAGAAAATGATGCACGTTTGAGGTGGTATTGTGGTCTTGTTGTTTTATAAGCTATTAAATCATGTTGTACAGGCACTTAACCGTCCAAAGTCAGGACTTAATATTAGGACATGCTGATGAATGTAGTGAGTTTGTAATTATGTAATTAAGATTTGGTATTTTTTTCAAGGGGAAATCACTCACCCCCCTCTCCCAGAACCCCACTAACTGTTAAAAAGTTTGATTTGCCCCTGACTAGTGTGCCCTTGTAATGAACATTCAGGTAAGACATTTTTTACTTTGTATATTGCTGGTCTACAGAGTTCTTCAACCATGATTTGAAGGGTCTTTCAAAGGTAGGTCTATAGTGAGTGAGCTGATGCAATTTTATTGCCCTCTCAACCAATATTGTGACCACCCATCACTGGCGTTTTGTATTCAGCTGAGACGCTGCAGATGTCTATAGATTGACTGTGGTTCTGAAACAGGTCCTCGGGGTCCTACAGATGCTCTACACTCTTTCTTTTTCCCTATGTGCTGTGAGTAAAAATGTGAACTGTCTGGGGGTCCCTAAGCACCTGTTTGAGATCCACTGGTGTAGAACTTTTCCAGTCTACACAGTATATGCTACTGCCACGCCCCCTCTCAGAAACCTAATCTTTCACAACTGGTGTTTGATCCATGAATCGACCAATACATTTCCTGATTCAATCAGAATTATTATTTAAACAGTCCTCCTCATCATGCTGTTCACATTTTGACATCATGAGACCAAGACGACACTTAACAATTGATCAACAGTACCTAGGCTTCAAACAGGATGTTCTCAGACGGAAATGGCCACTGAGCTTAGAGTGTCACAGAGTGTCATCAGCAGGTTTTACAGAGATACAGAGAGACTGGAAGAGTCACAGAAAGGCATAGAAGTGGATGTCCTTTGTCCACATCCCACACTGATGACCGCTTCATTGTGAACAGTGCCCTGTGGAACCGGATGATGAATGCCACTCAACTCCAGTCACATTTAAAGGAGGTGAGAGGCACCCAAGTGTCACGTCAGACCACTCGAAACCGCTTACATCAGCGTGGTCTGCGTGCTAGATGACCTGCAAGCGTACCTGGCCACACCACCAGGCACAGGGAGCATTTACGCTGGACGAGGGACCAGTGGGCCTCAGTGCTGTTCTCTGATGAAAGTCGATTTACGATTCAGTGATGTTGGAGACGTCAAGGAGAGCACTATGCATCAGCCTTTGGTGGTGGTGGTGTTACAGTGTGGGCAGGAGTGTCTAGTCAAGACAGTTTGTGAATGGTGTAGTGACAAGCCCATACTACCTGAATAACATCATTAATCCAGTCATTGTGCCTCTGCATGAACAACACAGGCCTAATTTCATCTTCATGGACGACAATGCTCCAGCTCATCGAGGTCGCATCATTAGGGAACGGCTGCTGGAGACTGGGGTACCTCGAATGGAATGTCCTGCACTTTCTCCAGACCTGAATCCCACCGAAAAACCTATGGGATCAGCTGAGTCGCTGTGTAGAGGCTCATAACTCTGTACCCCAGAACCTCAATGACCTGAGGGCCGCCCTTCAAGAAGGGTGGGATCCCTCAGCAGCCAATAAGTCGACTTGTGAACAGCATGAGACGTCGTTGTCAAGCTGTAATTGATGCTCAAGGACACATGACACGTTGATGTCTACACACACGACACGTTTATATATATACATATATATAATTCATTTTTCCGCTTACCTCAGATGTAGTCAATCAGGTAGCATTTAAAACGCTAACACAATTTTTTCACTTCACTGAACGAGATTCAAAGATCCAAGAAAGTAAAAACTTCCCATTTCTAAAAAGTCAAGTTTCTAAGTAATCTCTGACAGACTGTTTCTGTCGTTTCTGGTTCTGGTTCTGTTATCTACAAAAGTAAATAATAAAGTTTATTAATACCACATTCCAAGTTGAAGATAGCAACATGAACTACTAGTACATTGAAACAATAAATTAAATAATAAATAAACTAAATTTAGCCATAGGATACAAAAAAACAAGTTTAATAAAACACCATGAATTAAACATAAACCATACAGAAAGGGGAGACAACAGTGGTGGATCTGAAAAGATGAATTCTGCTGGACGGCAAGCATTACTGTGGCCATCAGCCCTTTACCATATAAGGCATGAGCCAAGGCCTCGCTCCCTCTTTCTCTTTCCCTCTCTCTCTTTTTCATCCATTAGTGAAAAGTAGGACAGCATGTTTTTTTTTTCCCTCCACATATCCTCCATTTTTGGAGCCCCGCAGCCTTTCGCCTCAATCGCACAAAACTGGAGGCTGTTGCTCTCCATATATATCCCTCCATCCCTCATTATCCACATCCACCGCTCTCTGCGGTTGTATAGATCCTTTAAGTGAAGCACAGGCCTGAACAACATCATAAACACGCTCTGCAGAGAACGAGCTTCAATTTACTTGGCCCACCTGCCCATGGCCAACTGAATCTTTCTGCCTTTTGATGTTGTGAACTTAGCGCTAGCAGTGATAGTAACACCGATTGGGTGGACTGTTTCAATTTACAGAAGCTAGCAGTTGCAAAATATCAGACTCATTAGTCGCAAGTCTACGCTTTTGCTTGCTTTGGATGACAAATTGTCCTTTGGTGAAGAAGTCATCTTCTCTGCACTGATCTGTCACATTTTTTGTGTGTAGCATTTTGCAGCTTACCTCCAGTGAAAATATGGGGCTGGTCTTTATAAAAACGCAAGCAATCGAGCAAACAATTACGTTTATTTAATCCCTCTCTCACCCCAAAAGCAGCTGTTTAGTCACACATGCACATTTAGTCTGAAGTTTGCTTCTTTAGCTTTGCTTTGGAGATGTAAGGTTCGAATCTCAGGACTGCTAGTGGCACCACAGAGGTACCCCTGAGCATGGCACCGCCCCCACACTCTGCTCCCCGGGCGCTGTGTTCCTGACTGCCCGGTGCTTCACTTTGTGAGTGGGTTTAAATACAGAGGAAGAATTTCACACTGTTCACACTGTGGGCTGTGGTGTGTGGTGTTAATATGACATTAAATTTACAATAGATTTGTCCATACGATAAAGCTGCACGTTGTAGATTTATGGAGGAAAAGCATCTCAGGCATCAGGCAGTTCATATCTATTCAGTGTAATAACTTTCCATGAGAGAGCTTTTAGACGCTTCAGACGTCTGGTTCCATTTACCCCGACTGTGAACAGTTCTGACTCAGTACGTTTCTCTAAAATAAAGCATTTCACACCAAACCACTCCAATTTTGTTTACATCTGAACCATTTAATTACGCAGAAATGTTGAGAATTCTGTAAAATTCCCAGTTGATCACACACCTACAGCACACTCGAGTTGTTAAGTAACCTCAGACAGACTCATGTTGCACTTCGGAGTGGAGCAGATGAACCACTTCCAGGCGGAAAGGGAGGTGATATCACAGGTGTGTGTGTGTGTGTGTGTGTGTGTGTGTGTGTGAGAGAGAGAGAGAGAGAGAGAGAGAGAGAGAGAGATCCCCAGAGCATAACACTTTATATTGACATTTCAGTGTCATGGAGAATTTGTAATGCAATACATGCTCTGGTTCGCTCTAGATCTGGTGGCTGGGTGGATGAGGTGGCCAGAGCTCTAGACAGCAGCTGGCCGATTCAAAACAGCAGGCATGAGAACCAGTCACAGGCGAGACAGCTGACGAGTTCTACTTTAGTGACTCATAACAATTTGCACAATTTGCACAAATTACCTCAAATCAGCCAAATCATGTTTGGTGTCTGAGGTTTGCTTCTTTCGTTTAGGACCGGAGCTAGTATGTAGCTAACAGGTAATGGAAACTTATGTTATCTAGGATTATGAAATATTTGCATTTTCACATGCTGAATACTGAACTGAATGTCCATATGGCAAAAGACATAAGATAACGACAATTCCTGGACACTTGGTCTGTGGCTCGATTGTATGCTAAATTCAAGGGAGGTGCAGCTACAGTCTTAGCAAATATGGTTGCTGAAAAAGGGTTTTTGAATGAGACAAAAGAAAGCATGTTAAACATACCCTGATTTACTTGTGGTGACCTGCCACAAAATCAGCAGCCACCACCACCACAATCCCAACACTGAACTCCCCCTCTCTCCATTGCCAAGGTTAGCACATTGTTCAGAGCAGCTAGTCAATATCAACAGCACATGCAAGAGGATAACACTTGCATAATAATGGTTTAGCTCTCACACCACACATGCCCCCCCGCACACAACCCCCCGTCCGCAGTCATTAGTATACAGCAGGGGGGTTTTTTACGCCAGTAGAGAATCCACTGGGACTTTTGTTCTAACTGGTTAAGAAAAATTATTGCTGAAGTTGGGAACACTGAGAAACATTCAAATATTGATTCAGCTTAAAGTAGACCAATTTGTTTTTAGTCTCTTTCCATCAAGCCCTGAACTCCAAGGCTGATGAGTATATTTCTGATGTAAGTACTTCAGTTTCTGAGCATGGTATCAGAGTTCTGAGAGTTCTGTGTATCTGGCGTTTGGTGCTTTGCTGTAGTCACCAGTTCAGTGCCTGTTCACTGGCAGGAGGCTTTTCATACACACAGTAATTAAGAGAGCAAAATGGGATGAACATAGGGAGCACGCTTATAAGTTTTATATAGCAGGTCCCAAAAAACATGAAACTCGCATAACGCCTTTAAGTGCCAAAAGCTATCCGAAATAAGTAGGTCTTAAATTTCAGTTAAAAAAAAAAAGGTGTGTGTGTGTGTGTGTATGAGTACGTGGGTTCTGGTGGGAATCCGTACTCTAGTGATAGAATGTTCTTATAGCAAACTGCATGATTTACCAACTCTCTCACGCTATTCCACGTCTGGGCTCCTCCGCCACGCTACACCGGTGTGTCGGCTGCCCTCCGTCGTGACACTAACTTTACTATATTGGGTTAGAGGTGTCATATTTGAACACCTAAAAAATTAAAACATGCCCTAAACAGGTATATTTATACGGCGCTGTTCACGTGCTTCAAAGGTATGTGCTGTATGAGCATGATCGAGCAAGACACTCTCGATAAAGCGGGGTAAAAGAAAGCACAAAAAGAACAAAGGAAAAAGAACAAGAACAAATTGAGGGAAATGAGCACATGCAACCCTTCAACCAGTGGAACTAAAAAGAATTTTAAAAAGGAGAAGGAGACAAAGGGAGAAGAAAAGTAGTCTGAATCTGACTGTAAGACTAACAGTAAGACCCTAATGAATGTCTGAGGTATGAGCGTCTTTTTGAAAGACTTCTCAAACATACATAAAGAGAGTCAATTCCACACCGGGTACATGCTAATAAAAGACCTCACTTTATTATCGTTAAGTCTTGCAATATTCAGTAGCCCTACAGTAGATGATCTTACTGTAAGTCATAACTTGGTACCGAGAGAGGAGAGGCTACTGAGAGGCCACACTGAATCCAGTAGATTCAATTAAAAAAAATGTAAACTTGCATTTTGCCATTTTGCCCAGTTCTGTCATTGACAGTCCTACTTAATAGCTAGGTCTCCCCATCATATGATGCTACCAACATGAGAGAGTGAAGACCAGCATCTTCTCTCACTGTTGCTAACAAGACGTGACTGAACAGCTCAACACCCTTGGAGGAGAACATTTTTGTACAAAAATAGGGGTTCTTTGAGAAATAACACAAGAGAAACTTGTGTGTGAGTGTGAAGAACCTTAAAAGGTATAAAGAATCTTCTAAAGTTCTTTCAAGAACCTTCATAATATGTGGAGGTTCTTTAAACTGTTCTCCCCCATTTATAACTATCCACCAAAAGGCACCCGTTTCTGCCAAAAAAACAAACTTTAAAGTAGTTTAACTTTGTTAATTACCTGTATTATGTTACTTTTACCTGATCAAAACAACTCAAATGCAGTTTGCATGGTACAACCTACCATGCAAATTAGGACAATTAATTAAATTTGGAGTCTTCTATTTTGTAAATTAACTCTTCATTTGTTTTAAATCCCTTTTATATCCCTTTTAAGAAAAGGAACATTGTAATTTTTTTGTGTTATATTTATGTGACACTGGAAATCTGATCAGGAATCAAGAAAGTCAGACCAATAAGCAGAATTGATAAACTCTTATCAATTCCCATTTTTTGTGATGAGCATGACCAAACTTCTTGACATTTTATAGTGCTTGTGAAATAATTGGACCTGTGACCCTGAGCTGAAAGTAAGGTTATGTTCCAAGAGCACCCGCATATAGTGAAAACCCGCATTGTTGTGATGTGGTTAAAAAAATGCCTAAAAAAAGTCTATTTTTATAGTGTAAACCCTAAATATGCCCCCAAATACACTCCCTAGCCATGTTAATTTCATTTTAAACTCATTACTCTTAAAGAAAATGGATCCATACTGTACAGTGTACACTGAACTGCTGTCTCCTGCAGTGCTAGAATGTAAATACTGAGGTTACCCCTGTATAGACTGTATTGTAATTCACGCACGCGCATTTTCCTTGGTATGCGCTATCGTTTTCCAAAAAGCGCTTTCTTTGTGTTCTCTGGACACAGAAATTGTAGTTATTTTTTATATGGAAATGTAGCTGAATTTACGCTAATATTTCTGTTACAAAATTAGTCAATTACGTTTTTCTTAATAAGTTAGCACTAAAATGCATGAAAAATTATATATTGCCACAAAAAATGATGACGTCCAGGCCTTGTCCACCAGGCCCAGTTGTTTATGTTTGGGCGCAGTGCTTAGCAACCCAGCACGAGGACGAGGGGGCGTGGCAGACGAGGCCCGGACGTCACAAAAGCAAAAAAAATGCTTAGGAAATCTGCAGTTTCAGCGTTAGTGTGGGGGTTTCAGCGAACAATTATTAGTTTAGTTCTCAGAAAAAATCAGTGATGGACTGAAACCACAACTGCTGATCCGCGTTAAAGCGGGGATTTACTGTATATAATAGAGTTAAGACTCAATCTAGGCTTCTAGAGTACCACCCTCATACTTTGTAGTGCTACCTCAAAGAATGGCCATCCTTCTTTTTCATTCAAATGACCGGCTTGTATACAGTGTGTTAATAGTTTGGCACTTTTCTATAATTAATAGGAATTAACATGCAGATTTTGATGGCACAATTAACTATTTATTGTGATGTTCATGCCTCTACAGTAGCAAGCAGATATCACATATTTATATGACTCCAATGTGCAGAAGGATCCCTTTAAAATTTCATTACATTTTTAATAAAGTTAACAAAAGACTGGAGGTGGGACTTAATAAGGCACTTTAGAAATAACACTGAATTATAGCACCTCTCACTGATTGCAGCTGAGTTATAATGATTTCCTACTATTTTTCAATCTGAAACTAAGCTCTTTTTTATATCTAAGGCATCCCTTAGCAACAACCCAGTTCGCCTGTAAACCAGAATAAGCCAGCGTTGGGTCACAGTACCTGTCCGACTATATTTTCAAGCTTCCAATAACCTTGTTTCAGGTTTAGGCACCAGCTCACTAAAACCTACATTTATCAAGCACAATACTTTTTTGGGTTTTTTTTTTTGAATGTGTCTTCTGCTTTTTCAAAGATGAAAGAAAATCAGTCCCCATTATGGACAGTTTTTTAACGTCTCCACGGTTCCTGTTAAGTTGAAAAAACTTCAAAGTGCCGCTTCTCGTTTTTAAGGCTGTACATGGCAAAAAGCCTCGTAGCAACTGTGCAATACTAACAATGCTAATTTCTGATATCAGCGTCTTGGCTGTGAAACTGCATTTGGAGTGGCTGGAGTGGTTGTGTACATTTGGTTTTCACTTTAATACCAAGTCAGCACAACCTGCTTCATCTAGAACATCAACAGCCTGCTTCACTCTCCGGACTGCCTTCTCAATTTTTTGATTAGTATCTGGGAAAATGATTGGTTTCCAGAAACGTAGTTTCAGGAAGGAATGGTTGAAACTCCGGGACTTATTAATTAGGAGGGTTGGTCATGTGGTATGGAAAGAAGCTACTCTGCACAACTTCTCTCTAAAAATCACAAATTCTGACTTTTTTTAACCTTCAAAACAAAAAAATATGAAAGTCCGTACACCAATAAGACAAAAAGACAGAGATGTCAGCACCAGTGGGGTCAACACCATGGGAGCATGGACGAAGCTGCTGAGGGTGTAAACCTGCCTGTGGTGTCGAAATGAGCAAGGTGAGGCGAGGTGTAACAGATGGTGAGGAAGGAACGAAAGGAAAGTGTAAGGTATGACACCCTCGGAGTAAGGTATGACATCCTCTGAGAACTTCTGACAGAAAGCGCTTGGAGCAGTGTGTCTTACAAGAGAGCTGCTGACAAGATAGTGTGTGGATGGTAAGATGCACCTGTTTGTTTTCGGCAGACTCCCGTCCTGCTCTCTCTGATCTCACCACGGCTCTTCGCTCTTCCTCCTTTAAATACTCTAAATGTGGATGAACACAAGTGACTGATCTGATACAAGGGTAGCATACAGACACTGATGCCCATAGTAAAAAAATCCCAGACCTGGGAACACTAAACTGGTTGATGTAGTGCAAAAACACTGTTCAAGTTTCAAAACACAATTTACTCCACAGCACAGTGAGGTCTATAATTAAGATGTGGAAAGTGTTTGGTACTGCAAGGACTCTTCCCTGAATCAGAGAGAGGAGAGAAATGGTCAGAGAGGCCTATGGCAACTCTAAAACAGTTACAGGATTTGCTGCCAAAGAGTGGTAATTGTGTGCATGTGATAATAATTACCACAAACTTGGCTTGTAATTGAGGGTTGCAAGAAAATAAAATCCTCAAAAAAGGCCACAGTATCTGTTGAGCTTTGCCAAAACACACCTTGAAGATTCTGAGGCCGAGTGGTAAAAGGTGTTATGGTCAGATGAACCAAAACCAAACTATATGGTGTAGAGGGCCAATGCACATCACCCTCTGCACTGTGTTTCTCCGCAGCAGGAGCAGGGGAACCAGTCAGGATAGAAGGAAGAATGGATGGGGCAAAAAAACATTAAATTCTTGAGGAAAATCTGCTGCTCTCTGTCAGAAAGATGTAAGTGAGAAGAAGGTTAATCTTCCAATATGACAATGACCCAAAGCCCACCGAAAACTGACCACACAGTGGCTGAAGGAGAAAAGGGTGAATGTCCTTGCGTGGCCTAGTCAGAGCCCAGACTCAAACCCTGCTGAAAATCTCTGGAATGGTTGAAGATTGAAACAGTCCCCAGTGTGACTGAGCTTAAACAGTGCTTTACAGAAGAGGGGCAAATACTGCACAGTCTAGATGTGCAAAGTATTAGAGAAGTGTCTCAACAGACTCAACACAGTAATTAAAGCCAAAGTTTGTTCTACAAAGTACTAAGACAAGTGGGTGATCCTTCATCCATCAGTGATTCTGTTTTTATCATTTAGTTTCTAAACTGCTGCTATCATATCTTTTGCTTACATGTTGTAAGTTGCACTGAGCAAATAGAGTTGAGTATTTCTTTGTGTGTGTGTGTCTTCAATTCAGGCTGCAAAGCAACAAGACATTTAACATTTTGGAGGAGGTGAATCTTTTCTATACTCACCGTATCACGATATACTTGTATCATACACTATATTGTACTACGGTTTTTATTTGCTTTTACTTTATTTAGCATCAAGTACATGTTCAGTTTCATTAAAATAAATAATGATGCATCTGTCATACATTTTCTTTTTTTATTTTCATGACAGCCAAATTGGCAGGCGGCTAATTTTTTGAAGCTGCTATTTTTTAACCCTGAGTTCACACTGTGTGGGCTAAATGAACATATAAAAGCACACATTTCCAGCACATTTCCAGCACATTTTATTAGGCAAAACTGATATATGATATGTCATGTGGAAAATGGAACAAACTAGAACTCTGATTTCATATTGGAAAACGGTTGCCTGTTAATCACATCAAGTATAATAACCAAGTAAATGATCAAATAAAGTGTTTTGAAAGCAAACAGGTTGTGCATAATTATGTTATGGCATTTTGTGACAATGAGCACTTATATGTCTCACGTTGTGTTCATCGTAAAACTATAACACTGATTGTGCAAAATTGAAACACTAAAATGGATGATTGCTGAATGTGTATTTGCGATCATTCATTCATTTTCTGTAACCGCTTTATCCATACTAGGGTCATGGATAGGGTCTACAGGTGCAAGGCAGGGACTCAACCAGGGCGGGGCGCCAGCCCATCACAGGGCACACACACACACACACACACACACACACACACACACACACACACACACACAATTTAGAATCCTGAAGTTCACCTGACGTATGTCTTTGGACTGTGGGAGAAACCTGGAGACCTTGGAAGAAACCCAAACCCACCACCAGGAGAACATGCAAACTCCACACACACACACACACACACACACACACACACAATTTAGAATCCCCAGTTCACCTGACGTGCATGTCTTTGGACTGTGGGAGAGACTGGAGACCCTGGAAGAAACCCACACCACCACCAGGAGAACATGCAGACTCCACAAACACAAGACCAAGATTCAAACCCCCAACCCTGGAGGTGTGAGGCAACAGTGCTACCCATCGGTCCACCGTAGGGGTTCCTATTTCCAATGATGAATACCTAAAATCAGTCATATCACTACCTAAAATAAATCAGTAGGTTTTTTTACGCTTTATGCAGAAAGTTAAATATCACTTCAATTATCACAATTCTCTGTATATAAGTGTCAATTATTTGTCTTCATTTACAGCAAAACTACACAGTTTCTGGGCACCAAGAAAAGGGAACACATTGCCAGTTTCAGCCTGTCTTCACTGGCTTCATGTCCATTGCAGGATCCAATTTAAAATTTTTTACTTGTTTTGATTTTCTTCATGGGCTCACCCCGTCTTACTTCAAGGTCCTGCTCCAGTCCAGCTCTTCTCCAAGGTCTCTGAGGTTTTCAGTTCAGTTGTTTTGGCCTCAGTTGAATGGTCTCAGTTGAAGCTCAGAGTTACTGTCCTTTTGCAGCCACTTCTTCATGGCTGTAGCACAGCCTACCTCTAAACACTAAGAGTGGCCTGCCTGTTTACATTTTTAAAGCTTTTTGCCATTTCTATCTATTTCACTATTTCTATATGTTATATATATATAAAATATTTCTATGTTTTGTCTGTGTTTACTGATGCACTGTTACTTTGGCCAATAGATTTTTTTGGACAGTTTTTGCCTGAAAATGGTAGACATTCTGGTGCGTCCCTGAAAAACACAAATAAAATATCATAAAAAATAAACAAATTAGATAACTGATGGCAAAAAAAGAGCCACAGATGGCTGAGGCATTGCCGGCCACAGAACTCGCAATCCCACAACGGCAGGATCAACACTAATGGTTGATGTCCAAAGATGTTCATACTATGTGGAGGTTCTTCCAACTTCAACAAGGTTCTTCAGATTCAGGCATCATATTTACAAAGATGGCTCTTTTAAGAACCATCCACAATAAGGTCCTTTAGAAAATAATACTATCCTATGGCAGAATTCTATTTTCTTCTTAAACTCCAGTACAAACCAAATGTTACATTTCTACAGGCAACACTGTCATTTCAGCTAGCCTGCATTTCGGTTAAATAAACACAGTCAGGGGCGTGGGTGCGCTCATGTTGGAACATCACACTGCGTTGTCGTGAAGCATCATGAAGAAGGAACTACCACATAGAACAACAGTTTAAATGTTTTATGAAAAAAAAACATACGACGCTCACTTCCAAAACTTCTGACACACCATCCAATTTCCACTTTCTCCACACAATTTTCTGATATGGCAAAAGGCCAAGTTTAGTACATGAAAACTCATGCTTCCTTAAGCACTGGAGACTCTGCTCTTTACATAAAGTTCATTTAACAGCGCTCCTGACTTAATCCTTAAAGGAAGAGTAGCCCAGAGACTCTCAGTCCCAGTCCTAGTCAGCCGAGCTTTTTTGTGGGTGATATTTTTGTGTTTTCGCTAATCCGACACACCTGACTCAACTCATCAGCTAATTATCAAGCCCTTCCTGAGGTGAGTGCGTGCTGCTGGAGCGGGGCCGTGCAGAGTGTTCCGTCCCCATGGCTAGGACCAGACTGCTAGACTGGCAGCCTGAGTGCAGCAACGAGCCTCTACACGCATGACCCGCCAAATGTTTTCCTTCGTTAAACATTTCTGGACTATCATTTTTTACTGTTTTGCAACACAGCAAAAAACAAACATTACCTGCTAATGATTTGGACCCATTTAGCTTCAATTCATTGTTTAGTGTCCTGCATGGTATGAACAGCAGGTATTAAATAATGATTTGACAGGTTTTCTTGCCAAAACCGAAGCTCACCCTGTGTGGGCTACATGAATAACAAACCAGTGCATTTCCAGTACTTTTTTGGCCAAAAATGCAACATAAATAACACTGTTTACTCCTAAACAAGCCAAACTGGCACTTTAAACTCTCAAATGAAAAATGAAACATTTTAAATTGCATGAATCAAATATGTTAAGAATTGCCTTAAGATCCAGTTGTGTACTTAAAAAAAAAAAGGTTTAAAATGTATGTTACATTTAGCTTTCCAGTAAAGAGGTGCATATCTGTGTTTTAAATAAACGAAAGTTTTAAGTAGAAAAAGTGAAATGAGTGTGGTGTAACGATTTATCCTGTATAGTCAGTTACAGCCATAAAATCCTTTTGTGACCCTAAGCTTACAAAAGGAAAAGGGAAAAGTATCCCAAACAGTATCGTTATTCTTGATGTGACTTTTGTACGTAAGGTTGAAACATCGTCAGGCCTTTTCAGACAGGCGATTTTCACAGATGAAAAATGTTTTCAGTGCACTCAAGCTTTGATGGTCATGTATTTAACATTACCATGGTGGAGGTGAAGACGAGGAAAACGCTGATCCATGTTTAACATTTTTCCAGCCCAAGAAGACTCTGTTAAAAAGAGACAGCTGCTAAAGAAGTGCTAAAGCTCTGCCGCAGCTTGTGTGTGGAGGTTCTGGTCACTCTACTTAACCTTATTATGCTTGGAGCTCCAAGGTGAAGTAAAACGACCAGATCCCCCAGACACAATCTGCGTCAGAGCTTTACTAATTCTTTAGCAGCTGATCCATTTTTAACAGAGATGACGAAATATTTTTTTTCCAGTTTAGGAAGACACTGTTCAAAAGAGACGGCTAAAGAAGTGCTAAAGCTCTGCCGCAGACGGTGTGTGGAGAATCTGATCACGCTACTTCAACTTGGAGCTCCAAGCATAACTAGATGCATTTCCACAAGAAAATGCTTAGTGTGTTTGCATGGTTCCTATAAGTGTACATTTAAAAATTTCTATTCGCGCCGTGGACCGCCATCTTCTGATTCACTGTAGTACCGCACCACTGGGAGGCGTGAACGCGCCAGCTCTTACCCAGTCATTTACGGTTAAGGACCTGCATTCACCGGCTGATTATCTTTAATTAAACCACAACGAACAGTGAGACACGCCTCTTTTTTTTTAACTGACATGAGCTTTAGTGTCTACTTTTGCTCCATGTTTTTTCCTCTGTGTTTGTATTTCTTCACTATTTGTCATTTACCGACTTCTTTACCCATGACATCACCCACTCTGTCGCCATACTTTAAAGGCGACTCAACTCACTCTCGCTCACCCCATACATTACAGAGGGCACTCTACCACAACAATCGCCAATCAGTCTTCGACCCCTGAGCATCTGATCAGTGAGCTGTGTACACGCACACTGAAGGGAATATTAATGGATTTTGATGTTGTGACCATGTTCATATTTTAAAAAAACTGTAGAAGAAGAAGATGCGCCAAATTCCAGCTATAAAAGACTAATAAAAACGAGATCCATTTCCGTGTCATTGTGTGGCTGCTATAAAACCAGTGCTTGGAGACACACAATCGTTGGTTTTATAGGCAAAAAAAGTTTGCATTGAAAATAAAAATGTTCTCCATGGTTTCAGCCCACGGTCTAACGATAACGAGGCTTTAGCGCTGCGCCACTGGGGGGAGAGGCAGGGATTCGGCAGCTCTTACAGAGACATTTATGGGTGAGAACAGCTGAACAGCTGAAGTATACATGGGTTGATCATTGTTAATCAAACCGCAACCGACACTGACATATCGTTTTTTATCTAACTGACCTGAGATTTAGTGTGTTGAAGTCTGCTTTTTAAACAGTCAGATTTTTTTAAACAGTACTCAGCCCCTGATCGCCTGATCGCTAAGCTGTTTACATGCACACTGAAGAGGATGTTAACCAACGTGGCCATATTTCAAAACTGTAGGAGAAGAAGAGGTGCCAAATTCTAGCTATAAAAAGATGAATAAAAATAAAACTTCAGAAGAACAATCACACTAATCACACTAATCACAAACCAAAAACAACGAGTTCTGATGTGAATGAAGAGGGTTAGTGTTAATGTGTATGTTTATGAACAAGTGTTAATATGTTTAGGCCTGTAAAACTCGTCAGTCTTCTCGGGCTTTGTCACCCCTTTCTGGCATGAGAGTAAACTGTCCGAGAATTTAATGAATGTTATTGTGAATTTAAATAATATAATATCCATATTTATCAGTAGTAATCACAAATTGTGTCCCAATTAATACATTTTTTTTAAATTGCTTTTCATCTCATGCCTACTAACAAAAGCATGAGGGTTCTACCCCAGTAACAATTTAGTAGTTTTTAGTGAAAATGTGAGGCCTGAAAGATCAGACAAAAAAAACTATGTTTCATATCACTCAAACTCTCCACTCAAACTCAACAGCACTGTCATTTACTCCCCAAGTCACATCATATACTTTACTAGTCACATCATATACTTTACTAGTCACATCATATACTTTACTGCAGACCCAAATCTCATAAAAAGTTCAAATGTTTGCCTCTGCCACCACTCAAAGTAAAGAAATCATAAATATGATCTAAAGACATTTGTGAAATCATGGGTGAGTCAGGCTCTGCTTGCACAGCATATAAAAAATGTATGAGTTTATATGGGCACAAAGTATGTATGTGTGTGTGTGTGTGTGTGTGTGTGTGTGTGTGCGTGTGTGTGTGGGTGTGTGTTTTGGTGATTTTTCTAAAGCAATCACAATCAGTGGGCTAAGAGTGTTAAAGCGGGATAAAATACATAATGAAAGTCGGTTTTCATAGATTTTTTTGAAAGTCTCATTTCTTAACTGTTCAAGTATTTTAGCACCCATGCAGCTCAGGAATATGAGTCAGATTGTGACACACACACACACACGTGTATACACACACACACACACACACACACACAAAAGACAGAAATCTGTGGTGAAAACGATCTCATTCCTCACTACGTTCAGAACTGAACCCTTCAAACGAACTGTGCTGCAGCTCCCACAATACTCACACACCCTGTGTCCGGCTGCATCAAAAGGTCTTAACTAAGACCATCTAAACTAAGGCACGTTGTACCTAAGACCATTTATCAGAGAGGAACTTTTTTTTAGAGATGCCCGTGGCACCAGCCAAAGTTACCCCTAGACACAGCTGAGACTGGTCTTAGTGTAAAAACATATTTAACAATGACAGTCGCTAGGCAACCGTTTGCTACGTGCGTACCTACTACTGGCAGCCGGCGTGTTCAGATGTACAATGAAAAGACATTAGCAGCAATTTAAAAGGAAGCTACATGTGACTCGGAGGAAGCACGTGCTAGCCTTCACATGACCAGGTCCATAGCAGTGTGTGACTGAGGGAGCCAAAGACAGCAACGATTATAACTGTGGGATAAAATATGCAAAAATAAAGGGAAAGGACCTTAAATATACCAAACTCTCTTCTTTTCTCTTTAACTGCAGTCCTAAAAATGTACACTCCGCCGGTCACTGTTGCTGCGCAAGTGTTCGTGCCCGGCCGTTCCTCACTAAAATTCGACAGTTCATTACTTTGTCTTGTGAATTGTTCTTGTACTCGTTCCAGTCATGCCACGTGACCACAGAGCAGCTAAACATCTCCTCGTCAGTGAGACGACGTTCACCTCAATGCTGGTGTCACTCGTTTGACTGTGACTCGTTCGACAGGACGATGACGTTTGCTGCACAACAGCACAAGCTGTGGTTGACGGAGTAGTTATAAAAGACCATGG
This sequence comes from Alestes dentex, assembly GCA_037576975.1. Classification (NCBI taxonomy): domain Eukaryota; kingdom Metazoa; phylum Chordata; class Actinopteri; order Characiformes; family Alestidae; genus Alestes; species Alestes dentex. The sequence continues at coordinate 45,934,975 of JBBIGA010000001.1, read as the reverse complement.
GCAGACGATAAACGCTCTATACGTTTCTAATGGCGGATAGCCAAAACAACAGCTGTCATGAATGCTCAATAGTTGTTTTCCAGCATTTTTATTCATTGTGTGTTTTGTGGACTTGAGTGTCCTGCACGGCGCTCCGAACAGTTATCAGTTGGTCTGATAACTGTTCAGATGCAGCACGGTTGTGGTGTGTTTTTTCGTTATGGATCAAAATTTTAAAAAGTATTAACTTACAGCTGTTAATATAAAATGAAGGCATATCATCTGTAATCTTGCATCTCTATTAACTTGCAGTTAATGTTAAAACGTTCACTGCTGCACATTTGCATATGACTCACATTGCATATAACCACTGGTTAAAGTAGTCACCGGCCAAAGATGCTCTAGAAAACGAGCTTCTTTCTTTGATGTCTATCAGATTCACGCTGCACTATAATACATTTATACACTCTAATACTTTTAATCACAAATGAATAATCCTAATCAAGTGCAGTGGGTGTGTTTCTGCATAAAAATGATTGAATTGCATGAAAACTCACAAGAGGAGATTCCGGGTTTAGTGTTGGGTGGTATATAGCAGGATGTACACACACACTCACAGAACACCATGGAAACATCACACACACACACACACACACAAACACACACACACACACACACAAAGATACAAATACACACTAGTGTCTGCAAGGTGCAGAAGTAAGTGTGTGTGAATGGGCATAGCCTGCAGTACGGCTGTTCAGTCACCACTAATTATCCTGCAAACCTAAATATTTAATCGCTATCAGTCTTTAATTAGCAACAACAGCACATGTGCTCAGCACAAAATAACAATGATGAGTGAGATCCTGTCTGACATCACAGAGAGAGAGGGAGAGTACAAGAGAGAGAAAGAGAGAGCAAGAGAGTAGAGAGGGAGAATAAAGGAGAGAGAA
>JBBIGA010000001.1:45911644-45933943 GCA_037576975.1 Alestes dentex | reverse complement strand
TGTGTGTGTGTGTTTGTGTGTGTGTGTGTGTGTGTGTATGTGTGTGTGTGTGTGTGTGTGTGTGTGAATTTGTTTATGTTTACCTCTATTTAATTAACAATGTTCCTAGATAAATAGCATAGATTTGGATGCTTCAGTAAAATTAACTCCTCTAACTAGGTTTTGATTGTTAATGCTGTTAACAATTTTTACTACACTGTGCTTATTATGCAGTTAAACTGGCCAATTTACCAATTAATGTTGCAAGCAAATGAAAATAAAAGCTTTTAGCAAACATGACAAAAAGAAGTTTCTGCATGCTAATGATAAGGTCTGCCAACAGATGAATCCAAAACTGGCATTTTGACAAATAACAGCAGGTAGCTTCTCAAAATGGCAAAACAAGAGAAAATGAAAGCACAAGAGACCACACTCAGTTTTCAGTTGTTTTCAAAGGCACGTTTTGTTTGCTGTTTTGCATACCAAACCTCTCCTGTGGTTGCAATCACCAAGGCTAAAGCCAAAATATCACAACATATCCAAATGATGGTTATCTTCCAGGATGCTAAAAACACAGATTTGCAATAGGGAGAATGGGCAATGTTGGACAATGGACAATGTTTGCAATTTGTTTATTTGATTAAAGAGTCATAACAGCATTCTTGTTCCATTAAATTTGTTGTTAAATAACCCCATCCAACCCCCAACAAAACACCACCGTTCACCAATTTTTTAATCTTCAAAATACTTCCCTCTGCTTTAGGGCCATAACCACAGAATCATACCTAGAGTAGAATGAGGACCACTGATAGGTCACATGATACAGGGGAGGAGAAAACACATTTTCCACAGGAACTTTAATACTTCCTTTGCCAAAGGGGCATTACATGTATGCTTTATTTAAAGCACTGTTTTGGCAGTCAGCAAAGAATCATAAGGTACCTAACACACAAACCTGAGTAGCAATTTTAATATTAACAATTTTCTGGAAGTTTAAACCAGTGGGGTTAAATTGACCCCAAACATAAAGGATGTTAATACATTTGAATATAACATGAGGGTTATTTGACAAGACAGAGTGATGAACTGTTCATTTTAATCTCAAAAATCACCAATGGAACCAGTTCTATAACTATTATACTGATAGGTCTGACCAAAATATGGCTGTAGAAAAGATTTGCATTTAAACCCATTCCACACTGAATCTAGAACGTGAATTTAGAACCTGAATCTAGAAACTGAATCTTTGTTGTGACATTCAAAATATATTTCTCTGAAAGACTGCACTCTTATGAAGCTGCAGAAAGGGGTCTTTGGAGAGGGTTCTTTCGATGGTTCTTTGGAGAGCCCTCTCTGTAGGTGTGAGTGCGAAGAATCTTACCATTGATTAAAGAATCTCCAAACAACAAGGTTCTAGGAAGAACTTTTCATTGATTTAGAACCTTTACATTATGTGAGGATTCTTCTCAATTTCAAACATGTTTTTAGAAAAACTAAGTTGTTGTTTATGGCATCACTCAAGGGACCATTTTTGTCATCATCATTAGAAAGATTTCCGAAGCACAAAGTCTAGACTTGCTTTGTCTGAGTGGAATTCTAGTGCAGAAATACAGGGTACGAAAGGGTAAAATCCCTTTGTAGCGTGTATTGCAGTGTAAAAGTCTTCTTCACCAAGAAGTAGTCAATTCACTCGATATAGAATGACCAGAATGTCTTTTGGTAGCACTGGAAACTAGAAAAAAATGTTTATTCAACATGCATGCATGTGGTGCTAAAACTGCAAATTGTAATTTATTGAGTGTTGGAGGTCCTCAACATCACACTCATATGGCATGCTTCTTGTTTCACCAGCTCTGCCTGAGGTGCCATTTTGATGGGTTTGTTGAAGCTGTGAAAATAACAGAAAACTGTCAGACTGACATCAACATCGCCTCAGTAGAACTCTCCCTGTCTTTTGAAAGTCTTGACCGAGCCACATGATTTATTTTTACATTGTCCCAGAAAATTACTAAAATAACTGACATTAATACTGATTTTGCTATTGATTAAAGAGAGTTTTGAATGTCATTTTCAATAATCTCAGACTTCAGGAATCAAACTAGTTTCCCATTAAAGCTGCAAACGCCAGCTAGTATCTATAAGACTGAACTCTAAAAATCAAACTATTTTCAGCCCAGATTAATATGCACATCCAAATTAAACCTGCTATAATTTAAAAATGAAAATCAACTTACTGTTGATGCTGTCACACCCGAGTAAAGAGTTTTTACTCCACGTAAAGCTGGACTATTTCTGTAAGTCCAATCATTGTTAAGAGATTTTAATTCACCCTGTATTTTGAATCATATATTCCTTACAGCATCCAAAATCCATAAGACATCCTTCAAACCCAAAACACTAAAGTAACCACTGAGCCACAAATGCATTTACCAGAAACAAAATTGTAGTATAGGCTGTGGCAGTAATTTATACCATGCATGAAACATATCCTTCAATCCACCCTTGTTGAGCAGCTCAGCGTAAGAACCTCTCGTCACCTCTGTAAATAGCTTAATAAAAAAACAATCAAGTACAGGTCACTTGATGTGGAGATGATTTATAGTACTTACCTAAACAGCCATAAGCATAAATGGGGCAATTACTGTCCCTCAAACATTTTCTTTCAGCTTTGTAGCAAATCATGTGGTCACCACTCTGTTGTTCTTCTATACCAGTCTTTTTAATTATCTATTCAAAAGTGATCTTGGACAAGGTGGTGACCATTAACAGAGGTGGCTTTCATCCATCTATCCATCCAGTCATCCCCATTATTGATTTCAATGATTCTGCAGAAATTCTCACAAAAATTAGGATGTGTGAAAAATATCCATCCATCCATTCATCCACCAAGCACACTGACCCATTCTTTCAATACCACTCAGTTGTTCTTTCCATATCTTTATTCACATGTGATCTAGATGAAAATGCTAACCATTAATGGGGGTGACTCTCATCCAGCCATCCATCCATCCATCCATCCATCCATCCATCAATTATATAACACATTAATGTCTCATTCAAATTCAAAAAGTTGTGTAATAAATATCCATCCATCCCTCCATTATTCTTTCCATATCTTTATTCATATTCTAGAAGAAGATGCTAACCATTAAGAGGGGTGACTTTCATTATTTCATCCATCCATTATTGTCATGTGTGGGGAGTGTAGGGAGGCGCAGACGTAGGGTTCCTTTTGTTGGTTTTATTACAAAACACGAACTCAGACACAAAGAACATAAAGAAGGCATGAGGGCCCAAAACACAAGGAAACCACAGAAACAGTAGAAACATGAAGGCTGGGTAGGGGGAGAGTATGTGTGAGGGTGGACAACCAAGATGTGGAACTTAAATACAATCTAGACAAAAGCCAAGAACCAATGACTAAACACAACCACTTAGGCACAAACACAGGACAGCTGACAGAACACGTGAAGGCTAGTGAACAAAAACGTTTCAAATTAAGAGTTGTTTAAACATAACAAACAATGGCGGCCTCAAGCGGGCACTGACAGGAATGTCACAATTAATTACATAACACATCACTGATTTTAATCTTGTTGCAAATTTTCTAATTAAAAAAAGAAGTGTTATAAATATCCATCCATCCAAGTGGATGTGCCAAACACATTCACTCATCACAACTCTGTTGTTCTTTCATAACAGTGCCTTTTTAATGACCTATTTTTATTCATATGTGATCTAGAAGAAGATGCTAACCATTAACTGGGGTGACTTTCATCACTCCATCCATAAATACATCCTTCCATCCATCATCCATCCATCAGTTACATATCACATTACAGCTTTTAATAATGTTGTAAATTTCCTCAAAAAAAAATTACAAATGTGTTTACACATTTGTGCAAATAACACACTGCCATAAAACATGCTTGTTATCTTCTGTTAACATTAAGGTTAAGTTTATTGTCATCACCAAAAGTGTACTGTGTACAACAAGTACATAGTGAGATGAAACAATGTTCCTCTGTGATCACAGTGCTCATATAAAAATAACAATTCACAATAACAATACCTGTCTGAACTGCAGCCGGTGGACATAAACAATCCAATTACACTTAGTGTGTACGTAGATGTAATAAAAAGAAGCGTTTTTATCTGCATATATGTAAACATTTGCCCAGCCAGGCCTCACTGGGCAGCAGAGTATTGCAAATAAGTGTATGAATAGAGTTCATACAGTCGTAGTGTGTCGAATGTAAGGAAATTGCAAATGAGAAAGAGCCCTTTCAACATGTGGAAATTAAAATTTTGAGTCTGTTTTCATTTGAAAACAGCATGGTTAATGCTTAAGATAGTATGCATTCAGAACAGGGTTATAGGCCAGTCTTTGAAGTTATCTAGACATCACACCAGGGAGTCATGTGTATGTTCCTTCACCACAACTTCACCGTAATGAAATCAGATGTTTTGCATCAATCTTCATCCGGACAGTGAACCCACTGTTAAGTTCTCCTGTTGGCTTTGGACGCTGGCTTGAAATTAATCCTTAGACAGTACAGATTCAGGCGTGTTAGTGTGAAATCCTTCTTCTGAAGCAAAAACAAAGCAAATGAGGCCATTTACATTGCTAATGTGTTTACATGGATGAACTGCCAATCTGTAAGGATGCTGGGATTCACAGGGCATTGTTTAAAAAAATAAACAAACAAATAGGCGATCTATCTTCTAGAGGGTCATGAATATGTAATTTAATCAGCTGTGGTATCCTGGAGGTAGTGACCTCTTGCAGTGTTTCCTGAGTGTGAAGTTAGAGGCCAGAGGAGGTAATGGGACGAGCTGGGTGTTCTCAGTTTTATCTGCCTTTGACATATGTGAAGGCTCTTCTAAGCAAAGCCTGACACTCCACAAAGCATTTTCTTGGGTAAGTATGTACTTATGTAGGCACAGATGATGACTGTATGATGACTGTACAGCTGATCAGTACAGCAGCTGAATTGATTACTTCAATCACAATAACCATTGTCTGTTTGTATTTTCTTTGTATTTTAATGTCCTTAGATATTTGAGAGATGTAAATTGAGGAAAAGCTTTTAAAACGATGCTTTGAATTAAAAGGCTGCTGCCAGACAGCAGTGATGGATGTATGTCTGACTTGGATGAGGAATCAGCTTTTGATATTGCCTCATTCTAAGCCATCAGTGATGTGACTGAAGGTCAAGTAAGCTGTATGAGCCTATTGATATTGTTTCCTGGAAGACTTAATGGACCAAATAACCTGCACTGTGCATTGTTGTTTGCAGGACCGACTATTGCTGCGAAATGCAATGAAAGTAATAACCATCACCTTGAATAATGCATGGTTATAGCTGTATCTTTTCACACTGATCAATTATTCACCATTGTTTTGCTCCCAATCCGCGTGTTTTTTAATAGTGGTGGCTGCCATCGCATCAAAATAGGCACTTTCCGGAATTATTCTTATTCTTTCTGCCTGTTGTATTAAAAATTGAAAGCCGTTACATAGACTACATGAGGGGACAGAAATAGGACATGAATAATAATTTCTCTAGGCATCTGCATAGACTACATGAATTCATAAAGTTAAAGATAAGGCATGTAGCACAGTTCTAAATGTGAGAGACAAGAGAGTGCATTCTTTAAATCTGTCCCTGTCTTGTTGTTGCTCTCCTATTGCAGGAGGGAAGGCTTGCTGTATTCCTGTCACATGTTCTCCATGGTTGGCCAGGCAAAAATGTTTCACTCTGTCAACTAAGACCTTTGAATGTGAGGACTATTGCAATGTTTCTTGAGTGGATAGATAGGCGAGTTGTTGGATATTTTGGGCAGCAAGTGAACAGTTCTTGACTTTGATGTGTTGCAAGCAGAAAAAATGGACAAGCACAAAGATTTTTGAGTGACTTTGACCAGAGCTAAATTGTGAGGGCAAGACGACTGGGTCGGAGCATTTCCAAAATGGCAGGTCTTATGGGGTTTTCCCAGTATGACATGGTCAGTACCGAAATACTAACTACACTAATCTACTCTACAACTAGAGACTCCTAGAGTTCATGTTTATATAAAGAAAATAGAAAGACCCACCTTGCAACATACATGACTCAAAGGATCTGTTACTAATGTCTTGATCCCAGATCTCACAGATGCCATGTCATTCTGGGTCAGAGGGGTCCTACAGAATATTAGCCAGCTGCATATTTAATTATTGGGCGATGCGTTTAACACCTTTTTCATGAAATCTGAAATGAAACACACTGTCAGAGCTATTTATGGATTCAGTGGGTGGACGAAAATGAATGTGATGTATTTGCCCTTTCTTTGTTTGCTGTTACAGAATTGGAGACTCAGATTTGCAGACAGAGCCATGGATACAATAACCCAAAGTTCATTAATCTTTCTAAAACTATGGAATACAGTTTCTATGGAATACTTGTTCTTGGAGGACAAATGTTAAAATAGCATTAAAGTGTTGTAAGTTAGGAATGTTTTACAGGCCGAGTCGAGTCAAGACTGTCGCAGTAGGGTCTGAATAAAGCGAAAAACCAAGAGCAGCGACGAGTCAAGACAAAGATCAGATAAAAAACAAACAAACAAACAAGCAAACAAACAAACAAAAAAAAAAACCCATTTGAAATGCATTTGTACTTCATTTTACATTCATTACACATAAAGGATACTCAAACAATGAAGTGAAATATTGTAAATAATAAATAAATTAGCTAATTAATTTGCTGTCATATTTCTTTGTCCTTTCTTAATGTTAGGTAGTACTATAAAATAAGACAGAATATTCACTGGTCGGATGAGTGGAAGAGGACAGCAGAGACCTATTTTCTCCTGTTAGAAAAGGTTTTCCATTAGGCATGTACATAGTATTTGATGTTGATGATTCGATGTTGTTGTGATACAGTGATGCTAGACTATTAAAAAGAGTTTAGAACAGAGCAGTCCTCTGTATTTGCATTAGGCCAACACACAATGCAAAAATGCTAAACTAAAAAGTACTTTATATATTAATGAGCTATTGAACTGGTTTGATTCAACTTCAGTAAATACTTTTAATGATGCTTTGGGACTGCTACTTTTACACACAAGGCCACATTAACAATGGAGCACATCACACAAGGCACAAGGGCTGCATCTTTATTAAACTGTCCTTCATTTAATATAACTGTTCTCTGAGAAAAAATAAGGCCTTTCATTCAGCTGGTCTTAAGAAAATGTCCTCATTGCCTGAAGACCGAGACAAGACCACGATCATTAATTTGTGGCCTCAAGAACATGACCAGACTTGAGTACTACAACACTAATATAAACTTCATGACAGAGAAGTTATTACTCTGTACCCCCCACCCCCCACTCACTGCCAGTGAAGGACAAAGCCTACTCTAGATCCAGAAAAAAACAAGCCTGTATTCATTCTTACTAATGGTCTTTCTAAGGTGAAATTGTTCAGTTCTTTTCAACTTTGGGTCTTTGTGTTTGTTCACCACAGTAAAGAATGAGAAGACAACTTGAGAGCTGTCTTCAGTAAGCAGATGAAGCCACTGGTAAATGAAGAAGTGAGGCATATGATAAACGAAGGACTAAACTGAAGAATTAGTGGATTTGACATTTTTGATGGCTCTAAGATCCCGGGAGAGTGGAGGCTTTCTTGGATGACTGCTCTCATCTATCACAGCAGTTCAAATGAGATTTGGAGAACTGGTACTGTGGAATAGTGAACAAAGGTGATGAATCATTTTTATTCAAAGAAAAAGAGCCTGCATTTGCTGCTGCATTTTTCAATGAGCTCTTTTTTCCCCCGTTGCTTTACACCTGACTGCCCAAAACAGCTATTTTTTCCATGAAAAATTCACAGTTTAAGTGGTTAGAGCTATGTTATGATTCTGAGAAGCTATATATTTGAAATGGATTGTGAAAGTCAAATTCATCTCGGGGTTTGTAGACCATTTCTTACATGGTGATGCAGACAAAACAGTTTTGGGCATATTTACCAAAAAAAGAAAAATGAGAATCCTTTGTAGTAAATATGTGCACACGCCAATCATACGGATGGCAACTACTAATACTAATAAACCCAAGAATTTTTTGTGTCCACATGGCGCATGAAAGTCATGCAAGAAGAAATACATGTAAGAAGCCAAGATCACAGTCTCAGAAAATAATAATTTCTCTTCTATGAAACTGCATCATTTCTCACCCGCAAAGAAGAATGTGCTTCCGAAAGCTGTTGTGACTCTGAGATTAGAAAAGAATTTGTTCATCATTGCCTTGGCAATCAGAGTTTGTGAAATGCCAGAAAGAAATGACCTTCTGGCTGAATGTTCCTGATGCTTTAGTGGGCTGATGGTGCAGTGAGCTTATTCAGAGTTCATCAGGCATCTTTGGCTGGCTTTTTTCTTCACTGTCACCAAACACAGTCCGAAGGCATACTTCTTCCTCCACTTCAATCACTGTGGCTTTGATCATGTTAGTCAATGAGCCTCATTCTTTGTGGTTTCAGAACTCGATACAGAGAAGATTTCTGCTTTACTCTTATTTTTCTTCCTTTCACCCTTCAAAGACTGAAAGGTTCACTGTGCATAACACCTTTGTATTAAGAAGAATAGCTTACCCTTATAGTAAAATATGCAGGTGAAATCTGTTTTCATGAGGACATTTGAATAATATAAATATCCCATATTAGCTTAAACCACATATGGTTAGTAAAATACATGTTAATATTTTTACTATGGCATAGTATGTTAATATATTCACTATTTCATGTATTTTGTTATATGTATATTCCTATGCACATATATTTTTGGCTTTGAGATACACAGGCACACCTAGGGGCAAATTAGCATCTCCAGTTCACCTGTTGTATCATTTAAGACTATGGGGGCTCCTGGCCGACATAGGGAGGACATGCAGACTCTGCACAGAAAGGATCCTGCCTGCCCTGGCAGGGAACTGAACCCAGGACTTCGTTGTGAGACAGCTCTACCCACATTATTCAATTTGACAGTACCTCATTCTCATTCATTTTCAATTCATTCTTAAACAACAATGATTTTCTAGAAAGATGTACATAAAAGCAAGTCAGTAAATGTAATAATTGAACAGAGTACTGTTGCAATGTAGCCTGATGTCCTGGGACGGAACTGTAATTTAGATGTAAATACTGTATACAGTATGTAGTACATTAGTATGCAATATTTTACTGTAGAGAAAAAGGAGGTAGAAGTCATTCCTCTGCTCAAAGAACAGAACATTTCATCCTTCTGTGGCCGTTTAAGTAAACTGCTTCCAAGGCTGGAACATGTACAGACAGCTAAAATTTCACAACCACATATATTTCATCATATAGGTTGCATTTCATGTCATTAATTTGAATATGTTTGAATGTATTGCGCACATATGTAACATCATCCGTCCATCCTCTAAGCGACTAATCCCAGTGCCCATAGGGCGAAACGTCCTGGACAGGTTACACACACACACACACACACAGTCACACTTATGTGCGATTTAGCGTCTCAAGTTCAACTGAAATTCATGTCTTTGGATGGTGGGAAGAAACAGGAGTTCCTGGCAAAATACCCATGCAGACATGAGAACATGCAGAACTCCACACAGAAAGGACCAGGAATCAAATTCAGGACCTTAAACTCAAAATCATACTGTATATTTGACTGTTTTTCGAAATATATTTAAAAAATCATGAATATACATGCACAACAAATGCAAATATATTGCATTGTATTTATAATCTCTTCCACATATATTTCAGACTCTTAAAAAATATCTTTAAATACACTTATTTTCTGTGTGGGTAAGAACTGATCTTTGAGATCTCCCTGCAGTTTTTAAAGTTCTTGGGCATTTGACGGCTTCACCTTTAACACCACGAACATATCCCACTGTTTGATCTCTAAAGAGGAAACAAAATGCCCCTTTTCCTCCTTTCCTTTCAATCCCCTCCTTCAATCCCCTCCTTGGCTAATCACTCAGCAGATGCCATGGGGTCAGTACCAGCAGTGAACGGTGAGGGACTGAGTGTGAAGAGAGGCAGCAGTGGAACTTCATTCCCGTGTAATGAAGTAACTGGTGACTCCTGATAAATCCTCTTGAGAGTGCTTCTACCCCACCACATTTCACTCCAAAGCCATGAGCCCCAGGCAATCTACTTAGATCTCATCCCACACCCCAGTCTCACAGCATGGGAGGGCCTTGACATTATGAACTACACAATACAGGCAGCTCCACGCGTGAATGCAGTCAAAGCCCGCCAACTGTTTCCATAAACTTTGTAGTAACTGATGGAGATGATACTTAGGTGTTGTTTGCTTATTATGGAAATGTTCCTCTTTTCTATTTCTTCTAGAATGCGTGCTTTCTTCCCCGCCTGCATTTTAAGTAACCTCATCACCAGTTGCCTCCTTCCATAAACAAATAAGCGATCAGGACATGAAATGAAACGCCCATGATTGCTTTTCTTGCATTTACTACCTTGAGGGCTGCTATTATCCAGTGACTGTCTTATCAATTCTGCAGTTGAGGGAGGAAAAACAATTTGGGAGGATTAACGTTCATTAGTGTCCTTTGGCACTCAAGGGAATATCTCCTGCATTTTAAGTATTTCTTATGATAGCCTGCCTAAGCTTTAAAAGGTAAAAAAAAAGAAAAGAAAAGAAAAAAATTTCATTATGCAGATCTATATTCAATATTCTCTCCTTAACAGCCCTGGATTAGTGAGACAGTGATACCATTACCCTCTCCACCAACACCCCTCCAACACCTCTGCCCAAATTACCATAGAAATTCGAGCAGAAGACCTGACCTCTGTGGCTGAGCTGAATTAATCAGCTGTTCTTAGGTCAAGATGATCTTATGTAATTTGACCAGATGCTTGCTGCTCCCACAGCTGCCTCTAAATCAACCACTACATTGTGACCAGTGGTGGGTCTTTTCAATTTTCCCACATTTCATGATCCATTTTCAGTCTGATTTAGAGCTGTTTCAGGATGAAGTATATGCGAAATGTGCCAAGTAGCACACCTGTGCATGCCTACTTGTGTATACCTATTTATGTATATTTACATATAATGTATGGTTTGTGTTTACACCAGTGCAATTCCCAGGCCTTACATTCTACTGTTTACTATTCACCAACTGAATGAGTTGTTCTTCAGTTATAGCAGGGAGAAATTAATGCCTAGATTTGTTTGGGATAAAGTTGCATTCTAAGGAACTGCTGGTAAGTTCTATGGATGTTCTTAACCTTTTTTTTATTATTATTGTTGAAACATTCAAGATAAGGAATCAATAAGATATTGAAAGATGACATATGGTCTCTTGAATTATGGTTCACTTATTGTGTAAATAATTATTTTAACATGGGGTTTAAGTAATAGAAAGATGTCTTTTTTGTTATTTAGAACGCTGATTAATCTGACATGTCTGAGGGTTCTCAAACAACTAAACACTTGAATTGTTTTGTGTAATCAACCATGATTAGTCGCATTTCTTTCATTTTCTCAAATTTGATCTAACTGAATGATCATTTCCTATTGGAAAGTGGTTTTATTGTTATAACTTTAGAAAACAAAAGTTAACCTGAATCTGAAGTTGAAAACTGCATGATCTGATTGAAGATGCAATCCCAGCTTTCGTCACCAACATTCAGACAGAGAAAGACTGAGTTTGTGTTTCAGTACAAATCATGTGTGTTTGTCTGCAGAAACTCTTTACAGCGTGAAATTTAGACTGTGTTTCATGAAAAACGGACCCCCACAAACATGTTACTTGTTGATTTTCTAAGAAGTCAGAGACAAGCACCTCAAGTATTTGTGTTCAGTGATTTCACAGCATTCAATGTTCTGTTTTATTAGTGGAGAGCAGAGCACTGTTGAAGAGGTTTAAACCAATTTTTTTAATTGTATTTACAGACATCTTCAGTGCCTATAAACACTACCCCATATAAACTCAATTATGTCATACATCATTTAAAAAGTTCTCATAAATAACAATAGTGTGCTTTCAGCTGATAACTGGCAGAGGATGGATACTAGCACTTTATTTACTCTCTTCTGGCTTTCGGAATCACTTTCGGCAATATCTGATGTAATCAGTCACATCAGGTATTCAGTTTGTGTATGAACTTTTTTCATATGTCACCCGAGTGAGATCAAATATCTCACATTATATGCTTGGTTTTTGACAATTTTTCTACTGTGCTGTGAGGCTATGAAGTAAATTAGCTACTGATGGAACGACACACACACACACACACACACAATGTTTTTTCCACATTTCTGGCTGCAAAATAGATGTCAGTGACGTGTCAGGTTTCTGCAGATTGCCACACATACCCTGATCAGCTGTACCATTAAAACCACAAGCCTAATTCAATTTAATTTCAATTTCATTTATATTTTAAAACCGATGTTGTCACAAACCAGCTTTACAGAATCCAGGTCAGAGCCCCTAGTGAGCCGGCTAAAGGCAACAGAGGTAAGGAAGAGTGAGGCAGAATAAAAAGATGTCCATAGGGAGAAAACTTACATTAAAATGCCTTTATGCATAGACTTAATTGCTGCCAAGCAGTTGGCAGTCTATGGCTAACAGAGTAGACACAATTAAGATTCAGTAGTGGTAGTTTTTATTGGAGTCTGTGTGAGGAGTAGTTTGAGAGTCTCTAATCAACAGGAACACAGCAATAGGAACCACAGTCTTAAACAGAGCTTTGAGCAGCAGTCAGCCTTGAATGGGGGAGGAGCACGAGGGCAGTCCAAACAGAACCATTCGAGGACACTTGGGCAAGAGACCACAGCGATGGCAAAAGCGGGATGGGGTGGTGACTTGGAGCCACGATGGTGGTCAGCCAGGCTAGACAGATGGGCAGCGGTTCCCCTCGGAGAAGAAAGGGATGGGAGACAAATAGAACACAGTCTAAGTTTTGTTTAAGTTTACGGGGTTCATAATACAGCTGTAAAAATTGCAAGTCGAGACTGAAATACCTGACTATAGCAGCCAAGCTAGAAAGGGCCGAGCCGAGGGGAATCACAAACATAAAAGCACCCCAAAACACTGGCACCCCCCACTTCACTGTCAACAAACTTGTGTGAACGTGAGGAGTAGTGGGATGACAGCACCAGCATCCCAGTTTACTAGAATTTTCTATGTCCATAACCTCCCAGTTCTACACTCATCTATCACGAAAAGTTACTTATAGAAAACCAGACTGTACAAGCAGGTTTTCAGCCTGGACTTAAAAGCTGAAACTGTATCTGAGTCTCGAACATTAACCGGAAGGATATTTCAGAGCTGTGGAGCTTTACTCGTCAAGGCTCTTACCCGTACTGTAGCTCTCATAATTCTGTGGACACGATAGCCAGCATTTTGAGATCTGAATGAGTGTGGAAGTTCGTTGTAAGAGATCTAGGCAGTATTCAGGTGCAAGGCCGTTCAAGGCTTTAGATGTCAATAGTATAATTTTATAATCAATACAAAATTTGCTCGGAAGCCAATGTAGTCTTGATTATACCAGAATAATTCACCCTTACAAACTGATAGAGGTTGGTCAGGTATGAAACCAAGCTGTTCCTGTAACTCTAGTCTGTCTAATAGAATAGAATGGTCTATGGTATAGAATAGAGGTTAGAAAGGTTAAGCAATACCAGCACATATACAAATTCTTTTTCAGCAGACAGTAAAGGATCATTTGAATAAATTTACTAGGGCTGTTTCAGTGCTGTGATAAGGCCAGATTCCAGATATGAATTTTTCATATATGCGATTCTTATGCAGAAGCGAACATAACTGTTGGGTCATGGCTTTCTCTAAAATCTTGGATACAAATGGTAGATTAGAAATAGGTCTGTAATTTGTGAGCTTGCTTGGATTAAGATTTGGTTTCAATAACGGATGCTTGATAATTGCTAGTTTAAAGGCTCTTGGTAAATAACCAATACTAAGAGAGCAGGGTTTTTTTCATTGCTAAAAGAGGCCTGATTATTACTGGTACAACTTCTTTAAGCAGGCTTGTAGGAACTGAATTGAGTGTAGATGGTAGGAGACTTTTAGAGGATAATTATAGTGAGTTCTGGCTGTTGAACTGGATGAAAGGATGCCAGCCTCTCTGCTGCAGCTAAATTTGAACGGTATCTGCATTGACTGTATGAGACAGCAGACATTGTTTGAATTTCTTGTTCATAAAATAATGACTCCTATAGGTTGCAGGCATCTAAGGTTCTGTGCCTCCCTGGGTCCCAGATAGTTTAGAAATTGTATTGAAAGAAAACCTAGTGTTATTTTTGTTAGATTCAATGAGAGATGATAGATAGGCTGAGCCACAGTAAGTGCTGTTTAAGGTGCTTGTTTGATCATTATACCAAGAAGCATGCTTTTTCTGACTAATTCTTTTAGGTGTGACATTATCTAATGTGGATCGAAGAAACTTCTCTTAGTATTCAGTTAGGTTTTCTAAGTCTGCAGGGCCAGATGGAGTGCCAACTGGGGTGGATAATTCCAGGAGGTTTTCAATTCAACTAAGAGCTGTGGTGGATGTTATTGTATGACAAATACAAAAGCGAGGGGATGTACTTACATTACGGTTAAGATGAAGCTCATGTGTAATGAAGTAGTGATCTGAGATTACTGTGGTCTGTGGAGTCCAAATATAATTAAGCTTTAGTAAGTGATTAGAATTTTACTGAAGTCAAACTCACTTTTTTGTACATTCTCAGTACACAGTCCATTATGAATGATACATAATACTTCATACGGGTACTCAATGAAATCAGCTGTCGTAAGTCATAGGTTACAAGAGTACAGTGCTTTAGTAGAAGGTCTTCAAACCAGGTAGTATAAGCCCTGTTTTGTGCTATGAATAAAAGGGTTAAAGTCCTTGAACATCTCTGTGCACCAACAGAGATAATGTGCTAAAATGTCCCAGCAAAGTGGGAAATTGATACCTTGTTGTTTATGCCATTCTTCATGGGTTTCTCTGCAATCATAAAAAATATCTTTCCTTCCTGCCGAGTCCTGCTGAATGCTCATGTTTCTGTCATTAGAAACAGAAGGAAGTGTTTCCCGAGAGGATTGGATGCGGCCCTACATTCATGATATCTGTTCGGGTTTATGTGAAATGCCCCCAGGGCCTTCGATGTGATCTTATGCAGAAGGAAATAGAAGGTGGCAGCAGTTTTCTGTAAGTTTGCAGCATCTTTCGTCTGCACATCTGAGCCATGAGCTATTCATTAGTGCAAGGGCACTTTACTGAGTGTCTTTGGTGCAGTTCTGACAGAATGCAGTCATGTGCTGTAACTGGATTACTGAGGCAGCAAGCCGTCCAAGAGGCAACGTGAAAGTGGGCAGACTAAACCATCTCCATAGCAACTGTGTCATCTAATGGGAGCGTTTGAGGGGGGCTGGCTAATACCCGGGAAAGATAATCAGACGCTAAAGAAAACCACCAACTTTCTAGATAGCAGAAGGATTTGGTTGTTTAGATGACATGTTTCTTGCTATATTGGCGTATAAATAAGTGTGTTATATGTATATCTGCTTGCTTGATGTTTGTAATAGATTTCCAGAAATAAATAAGAGATTAGGCCTGATACTGGTTTTGTTTCATAACTCCAGCCAATGAATTCACTTCTGAAAAATGCATAGGGTGTATTTACACAATGTCCTGACAATGTTGTAGTGTTTATAATGTTGATATTTTAATCATACTTGAGGTGTTTCTTTGTTGTTTACACCACAAGGTCAATGATTTCTTCTGTCTAGAAGCATTTACTGACACTGTCCACATACACACTGCCGTTTCTGCACTTATTATCTAGGCTACGTTGAATGCAGCTGCTACAGCTATGATATTTTACACACCGTCTGCTCTGTTTCACACCACATTGTGCTAGTGTGGACCATATTTAAGTTCACCTGGTGATTCTAAAGCAGTATTTTGTGTGCACTGTGAACAGGCTGCTGCATAAATTAGTTTAATTCTTCGTCTAAGAAGCATAATAAGCATCCCCTTATTTTTTTTTTTATAAAACTCACTGAACTGAACGTCTTGCAGATTTCTCACCAGATGGCTGCTGTCCTGTAGACTTCCTAACAGACAACCAAGCAGACAGACACGCTACTTTAAGATGTTCATTTCACAACACAGAAAGCCTGGGCTCAGGGAAGTGAGCAATGCTTTAATCATTGGACCTCCAGCTGATACCCCACAGTCCATGGCTTCATTACTGGATGCTAAGAACAGGTGAAGCAGCTGCACACACAAAGCACTCCCTTCCTTAATTTAGTGCAATTTCATGAGCTATGCACAGTCATGGCAAGGAGACATGTATATGGACGATGGTTTAATCATGTTGTATCTGGGAGTCATGGTAAATGCAGTAGCTTCAAATTTGAATGCTGCCATATTTTAATGTACAGGTTTTGCATGGTCTGCAAGCATGTATACACACACACACACACACACACACCCACACACACACACATACCACAGCATGTAGACAACATGTCCAAAGGTACCCAGAAGCCCTTACTAATTAGTGAATTTAGCTGCTTTAGGGTACATCACCACTGGTACAGATGTTGCAACAGGTGTCACAACTATGTAAATATCCCATCAAAACACTTAATTCCGGAAAAAACGTTGGGTGAACATGTGTGTACCAACATCTGGACATGAAGCTTCTTCTGACAGTGTCTCCCTCTGAGAGACTGGACCAAACTTCTTCAGATTGGTCTTCGTGTCATACTGATTGCAAAAACCTGTTTTGTACAGACAGTGAGGAAAAGTGAGTGTTCAAAAATTGTTTATCAAACTTTTATATATATATATATCAACTTCAAATTAACACATATAATGTATTTTGGTTTTCAATTTATAAATAGGAACAAATGCTTTTAGAAACCAAATGAATAGGGGAAAAAGTACATTAGTAGCAGATCCTTTAAGTTCTGTAAGTTGTGAGTTGGTGCCTCAGTTGCTCAAACTAGTTTTTTTTCAGCACATCCCGAAGATGAGCTTCGAGATGGGAGTTGCCAAATCAATATCTCTGTCATTTTCCTCAAACAATACCTGAACAATGTTTGGGTGAAGAAATACATAGGAAGCTATAAAAGACACATGTTACTTTATGTTACGTTATTTACTTTCCCAAGTTGTTTTTCTGCATTTGCTTCCTATTTATTTCCCCGGCTATTTTTAGGTTTTGCTTATTTACTTGTTTGTGTTCATTTTTATATTTTGTCAGGTTTTAAATGACCCTTCCTGGGTTTTACCTCCTGTCCCAGTGCTCCGTCTTTAACAGAGTAAATTATGCGAAATGTTACATTTTGAATAAAAATGGCATTGTTGTACTTCTAGTGAGAAAGCATTTGATCTCCCTCCCTTTAGGCAGAAGCTGCTTCAGTACATAATTACTGAATTTGCTGGCTTGAGATGTGTTGGTCAAACACAGCGTGAGAGAATTCAATCAAGGTTCATCTCTGAGCAGATGAATGTGGCATTTTGTTAAAAAGTCTTTTATTTGGTTATACATTTTAAGAGAAGTTAATGAAAGTTATTCAATTCCATTTTATTGCCAAGCTTGTACTTGATAACAAGAAATTCCTTTTATTTCTTAATAAGTGAATCATTTGTTCGACGAAAGCGAGGGATTTAAAGTCTGTTTTAATTACTGTACAGGTTTTTGGAAAGGCCAAAAATAACAAGCATCATTTCCCTAAATACTGTTGAGATTTAATGATATTCCAAGACACGGTTGTTTCATGCAAACAATAGAGGGAGGATGCAATTTGCTCCCAGTCAAATCTAATCTTCAGCTTCTTCAATTATCTATAATTAGCCTGCTTTAGAAGCATATAAATGCAGCTGAATTATTTAACATTGGCAGGGCGATTGAAGCCCTGGAATAGCCTCAGTAACAATGGCTAACATCAAATTGAAAGGTGTTATATTCCCTCTTTCTCTCTCTGTCTCTCTCTCTCAGTAACATCGCATGCATCATAAATACTGTCAGTTATGTATAAATGGCCGTCTCAGGACAGTTTTGATAAGGTCAGGGCACAATGGACTTGCTATACGCTCCTGTGGGAGAGCCATCAGACAGGAAATTCAAATGTTCTTTGAAAAGTGCAGGACTCTAACGGTCCTCTTTAATGATTCCTTGCTGTTGACAAATGCATGTGAATGTAGCCTTGCAGTAACGCAATCTCAGTGGAACTCAGTGACCTGGCACACTGTCAGACCCTTTTCACATCTGACTATAGCCAACGCAAACTTGTACAAAGCTTTAATAGAGGTTCTCAGGTTTATTATGCTGTATCACATCATTGTACACTATTGCAATCATTTACTTGACATTAAAAAGGGTGCTTTAGATCAATTCCCCACTTCTGGTTCCCCAGTGATATTTCTTCAAAGAGCCTTTTGTTTTTGTAAATGAGTGAGGAGCATTTTATAGTAAAAAAAAAGCCACATTGTCTGAGGGTTTCATATCAATTAAAGGCTAGAAACATTTACGAAAGCCTTATTTTTAAGCGTGTAAATCAGAGCTTACTTTGTAAATGATGAGGTCCCAGAACACTGAGTTAGTGAGGAATCTGGTACGTTCATAAATCGTTGTCAGTGGTTTTGCTCTGCAGTATCAAGGTCTTTTAAGGAATGAACAATAACAGCAGTATTGTGAGGGATGTATAGTACTGGTGTTGTTTTTCTTATTGCATGCTTCAATGGCTGCGCTGCATGACTTGAATGTAAGAGTGCTATGGTGTGAGGTGACATGGCATGCTACCTTTAAAGTCCCTTCTCCACATTTTATGCTATAAACAACCATGTGCAAAGGTTTGTCAAGCAACATGATTTATGGATTTTCTAAGTGAATGTCATTAATTTGTCCTCTAAAGGCACTTGTGGCATATTCCATCATTTTCCTGCAGATTTTGTTGCGCAATTTATATCTATTTTCAGCGTTTAACAAATTGTAAATGATTAAAAAAAACAGAAAAGCCAACTTTTCAACTCACCATATTTCATGTCGTATTTTACTCAAATATGTTACATTCAGCAAATAAACAGTCGCTGTGCATTAAAATTTAAATTTGAAATTGTATGTTTATTTTTATTAAAAGATTGAAATTTGACCAGTAGTACCCAAACCTTTGCACACACATTGAATTATTTTTTTAGAAAGAATGACTATGAGTTTCTATAGATTGTAAAATCAAGGTATTTGATATATGAATGAAGTCCTGGATCCACTAAAATAGGTGCTGAATCCAGCCTGGGAGATACTTGTTCTGGTTTTGGCACAAATTAAGTAATTCAGTCATTAAGTCACGCATTTCAAAATATCCGTTAAGTCACATAAAATGACTTGAGTTGTGAACTCTCTGGTAATAAAAAACTAAACAACTTTGCCACTATCTGCCAAGACCCCCACCCCATTCCAAAAATGTCCTGACTAGCTTGAAAAACACAAAATATAGTAAAAATGGTAAAATGCTGGTGAATGGAGTTGATATACTGTCTGTCACTTCACCATAAGATCCTGCTACAACAGGGCCTCACATTCATAGGCAACTACAGTACATGAGGTTACAGTTCATCATATGAAGCTTTCCTTCTGGCTTCATTTTTGTAACATTGAACAGAATTCCATTTGCTCCACATCATCTAAACCTGACTGACTTCTTGTCTCCTGTGAAAATTTGCACTTAAACATTCTGCAAAGGTTACAGCTGACAGCCAACATGCACACACTTCATGCTCCTGTATAACTGGGAACATCCATATATAGCAAGAACTGGAAGAATTTCAGTTGCTTGAGCTTAAGCTAAACCCAAATTGTAAAAGTTAAAAAGGAAACCACAATTAGGTTAAAAAGGCTACTTAACTTGAATGTTAAGTATGCACGTTTGTACAAAAGTTTGTGAATGTTAAGTATACAAATTTGTAAAATAGTAAAACAAATTGAAAAAAGGTTTACTTTATTTTATCAGGGCACCTTCACAACAATCACATATTATTGGTTTAAAAGTTCAATCAAACAGGCTGCAAAAGTAGTTGAAATGTTGCTGCTTGCACTGGCACTGAAATAAATGTTCTGTTTGTGTGCCCTCTTAAGAGTGCCGTTTTTCGTTTATGTTGCTCTCTTTCTTGCTTTCGTTTCTCTCCCTGTTCGTTCTCTTTCACATCCGAGTACAATTCAAAAAAGCAAAACAATGTTGATGAACGACCAGTCAGCAGTGCCTTACACGCTGATGCTCAGCAATGACTTGAAAGTGTCTTTGATCTTTTAGTCCTTTAAAGACACAAGAAAAGATGGTTGAAACTTGTGTTTTCTGTTTCCAGTTCTCAAATGTACAAGTTTAAGAAACTAAGCACATTTTGAGACCGCATCTTTTTCAGTACAGCTCATAAAAATGTAACTTACGTCGGTTTACTAACAGCATAATGAACTAAGAGAAACCCATTTTCCAGTTCGTTGGAAAAAGCAATAAAATGAAGTTGACAAAGTTTAGCCAGCTGAATGACCTCAATTTTTGATCCAAGAAGTGTTAGTTTCAATTTCCATTAGTGAGCAGAGGTTGTTTCACACCACTTAATCAAAGTTTGTCTGTACTGTAGGTAACTCGTAGGACGCTGGTCTGTTTGCTCATGCTGAGTGAGAAGATTAGGCGTGAAACAGAAGTCATTATTCAGCGATCATTACGGGAAAGTAATTACTCATCAGTCATTTAGGACAGAGTGCTGAACAATGGCATGTGACTGAGTGTGTTAACCTCTGCGAGCAAGTCATAAGACACATTCCTTTGAGATATTTTCTGCCATTCATTATTCAAATGACAGAGGCTTTAGCACAGTCATCATGCTAGAAATATTAGTTTGATAAGGGTAGAGGGGGGTATGTGTGTGGAGGAGGTGGGTCATTGATTTACACGGTTACAGAGACAGTGTGTGTGTATGTGTGTGTGTGTTTGTGTATGTGTGTGTGTGTGTGTGTGTGTGTGTATGTGTGTGTTCATGCGCTATAGTGATGTAACACTGCATGAATCTATTCGTTGCAGGTCTTGGTGAGGGCTCATCCCACACACTGCTGAGCGCTAAGCACTGCAGTCACTCGAGCCTCCATGCAAAACAGATAAATCCATTGCTGGCTGACATCTGGCATTTGACAAATAGGAAAAGGATTGTGGGCTTGTGCTAAGTGAATTGGCAGCTAGGTGAAGCTAACAAAGGTGCTTCTGAAGACAACTTCAAGTTTTAGCTGCAAAATCTTCCCTGAATTTGAAGATTTTAAGAACAGCAAACAGTGCAAGTCTTTTAAGGGGAACCTTTTACTCTCGCTCTTTCCGTCCTAATGAAAAGTGTTCTATACAACGGTTCTTTCACTTGCTCTTGAGAGAACATATTTTTCCACAGAGAAGAACCATGTAACCATGAAAAGAACTGAAACTGATATGTAAATGGTTCTTTATCCACCGCTATTGTTGCAAATAAAAGAAACTTTGTTTGGTGCCATACAGAATGCTTTCACATTTGAAATATGTCTGACATCCCAATGCATTGACAAGGTCCATTAGAAATCAAGGCTGAAGTTAACCATGCTCTGTTTATGCTAAGCCATGTTCCAGTGGCTTTAATGACCCATGTTCCAGACAGCTCGCCTTACAGACTGCAAGAAGACCTGCTTTTTCTAATAGGTTTTTAAGCATACCATCTGGAGTGTTAAGAGTTACTGGAAATCAGGCCTGTGGGAAATTAGAGAGAGAGAGAGAGAGAGAGAGGGAGAGTCCAGCCTCTAGTATCATCCTCCTCACTCCATAATGACAATACAATTTCATACTTAAAGGCATGAATACATTTAAGGGACTTTCAGCAGAGATGATATGGATTTCATTTAAATCTCATTTGCACAACTTCTCACCTTCAACAAGATCCTCCTCACAGCTTGTTTCTGTAGCACCAGCTTAAGCAGGTCATCATCATTTATGGCCATATCCTGCTTGTTGAGTTTGAAGGCATAAATGGATTTCAGTGACTCGTAGGCCCACTTTTTAACATTTCCACCTCTTCACACAATAACAAACCTAATCACCTTCAGGAGAAATATGGTTCTCTCTCGTTTCCACTTATCTGATGTGTGGGCAAAACCCATTAAGACTAAGGGCTATTTAAAGCAGCACTTTGAGTAAAATCTTATGATTTATAGCTAAGTACCATCTAGATTGTTGTTAGAAACAATTGATCTGCTTAATAAAGCACAGAGCATAGATTAACTATACAAAGCATAT